>VYXF01006534.1:260155-284522 GCA_013397295.1 Polioptila caerulea | reverse complement strand
TAGAATATATATATTTATAATAAATAAAAAATATATAAATAATATTTATAATAAATATATATAATATAAAATTTAAAGTATTAAAATCCTTACAGCTGATGAAGGAATGCACAGGTTTCCAGCCTTCCCAGAGATGTAAGCATAAGTGGCAAATTCTTACTAATATTACAGCATCAGTTTGAAGTTTACTTCCTCCAGATGTCTGTGACCTTTCTCTCCCAGAGATTCCTGCCTCCATGGCATAGTGGGCAGAAAATAACTTGTAGCTAGACCTTTGCTACTTCAGTGTGGTGTGTTGCATTGCCTAAGTGAGGCCTTGTGTTGCTAAACGTTGTGCTGCTCCTTGAGATGCAGGTATTTTTTTCCTTTTCACTAGTTCTTCTGTGTTGACACTAGCTTGGGCAGACAAGTGGAGATGATACTGAAACTCCTGTAGCTTCTGGACAGACTTTATAGATTTTGGACAGACTTGCCAAAAAGCAGTGGTTTATTCATACAAACCTGGAAAAAGTTAGCAGTTTTTACTATCGAAGTACAGTTTGTCTTATACAGTCTTCCAGAGAAAAAGAGTGTGAAGTTACTTACATGAAATGCTGTATTGTAAACCTAGTCTGTGTTTTCTTAGTTAGTTCACTCTCATTTGTAAAATTACTGAGCCTTCATTTTCTTCCAGATATATTTTTTCATTGTTACTGTATGTCATGGTGACTTTTTAACATCATTGTAAAGTTAAAAATTAATTAAAATAAATACTCTAAACCTTTCCAACTGTTTAGCTTTCTAATAATAAAATTAAGTAGAAGAGTTTGGTTTAAGGTGATGATTGAATGTATAAATGTACTTTTTCACCATCATTTAACAGAAAGATTCTAGATGCCATCTTCCTCAATACCATGTTGAAAACCAGACCTCAACGGAATTGGGTTTGGCTTTCTTTAATTGCAAATTATTTTAAATTTAATTTGAATATGATTAATCCAATTCTTTCAATTTTTGTTTAGCACTTAACAGAAGAGAAACCAGAAGGCCTTATCAATGAAGCATCTCGGTATGGATGTAGAAATTAATTTCATATATCAAGTTAGAAATTGCACCACATAAAAGTTCATTGGAAATGGGTTCTTTTTTAGGGCTTTTTTCTCCTGCTTTGCTTAAACCAAGGTAGATTGGTGTAATGAGGTAAAACAAAAAGTAACTTCGTGCTTCGTTTGATATTTCTGCCAAGAACTGACTGTTCTATTTTAATTATGATGGGATTTCATTTAATTGAATGAGCAGCACCTGTGTTGGGTGAATTAAAAGTTTCATGTTAGGCTCTGTCATGCTTGAAGCAGAACTGGAGATAGAGGAATATTTTTTACTAAATGTGGAGCCACAATAATTAAGGGTAATTGTAACAATTGAAGTCTGCATAAAGCAAAGAGACTTCAAGTGTCACATTACAAGGACCACATGCAAGGCAAATAGGAATTTGTAAAGTTGTTAAATCACTAAGCACTTTGGATTAGGTGACATAAAAAATGCCAACAAACAGAACAACCCTGAAATAAAAGAATCTTAGCAAGCCTTGATTTGATCTGTTAGGGCACAGAAGAACATATTGAGGAGAACTCAGTAGTGCTTTAATCATTTTTCACGGTGTTCTAGTTTGATTAATGCTTTCCCTTCTGTACTAATAATGGTCATACTATCTTTTGGGGCCATGGGAGAGATGATGTTTCTGCCTTACAGATAAAGTATTTGTTTGTTAGTGACCTCTTTTCTCTCTTTTTTTTTTTTCTTAATACATAGGCAGGTTGCATTAGCTGATCTTATAATCATCAATAAAACAGATTTGGTTTCAGAGGAAGAATTGAATAAAGTCAGAACATATGTGAGGTATGAAGATTTTGGCATAATTCTAACACTGTACTGCCTCAAAAATTAATTTAATCATAGTTACTTCTTTACTGCTGTTAGAATAGAAATTAGATCTCATTATTAGATTGGCACAAATTGATTAGCTCTTAAGGGAAAAGAAAAAATAGAAAAAGCCTCTTGCTAAAGATATTCCAGTACTTCTATGTGCTTACACAATCTTAGCATTTTATCTGTCTAGGTAAGATTTGATGTTTTTTACTAAGGACAAGCTTTGTCTTAAATGTTTATGTTTTTACATTTCTGTGCAACTGTTGCCATTTTTGAGAAATAGCAGAAGTGGAAAAAAATCTGCTGGTAAATAGGAGTTCACTAGCAAATGCAAAGATATATGTAGAAAGTCCCAACCAATTGTCATGGGAACAGAAGAACCAATGGTCTGAATCAAAATGGTGGAAGACATTACCCTTTTCTATTGAGAGAAAAGCCAAACTAAAGTTTTTAAATACTTTGCAAGTCTTAGTATTTTGAAATATGTCCTAGTTTTTTGAAATATGAAAATAAAAATGCTTAGACTGAGCAGAGTGTATTGTGAATAGCTTTGGATAGGAAAATGCTGTTCTCTCTGGTGGTGTCTCGTTGTCAGAACTTATGAAGTTCCCCAGCTTATAGTGAAAACCAAATATCTCAACCCATATCTGATAGTTATTTAACAAGCTGATAACAGAGTTGGGGTGCTGTTTCACATGATGCTATCCATGGTTAATATATTCAAACAATATATCACAGTTGTAATTTCATCTAACTAATGATTTTTCTGTTGTATTTTAGGTCAATAAATGGACTTGTTAAAATTCTAGAGACACAAAGATCAAGGTATTAAATGGCCACTATTACTAGGTACTAGATCCTGCTCTTTTGTGACAGTGTAAAGTGTTCTATTAAACAGTGTTCTATCTCAGCTTTATTAAAGGAAAGCTATTGAATTAGAAATATTTAATCCAATATTTATTTCATGAATAAGCATCTAGAAGAAAAAATTTGAGGAAGTAAAAATGTATTTTTATTTATATTTTGCTTTGTTAGTGTTCTTATTACAGAATCTCAGAATGAGTGAGGTTGGAAGAGAGCACAGTAGATCATCTTGTTCAACCCTCTTGCAAAGCAGGGTCGTCCCAGAGCTCATGGCACTTGAATATCCCCCATGAGGGAGACTCCGAAGCCACTCTGGGCAATCTGTTCCAGTGCTTGGTCACCCACACAGTAAAGCAGTTCTTACTCAAGTTCAGGTGGAACTTCCTGTTTGTCAGTTTCTGCCTGTTCCTTCTTGTCCTGCTGCCTGGCAGCACTGAGAGCCTGGTCCATCCTCTGACCCCCTCCCTTCAGATACCTCTATACACTGAGGAGGCCCCCTCTCAGTCATCCTTTTGAGTCTGAGCTGGCCCAGCTCCCTCAGCCTTTCCTCATTAATGGCGTGCTCCAGTCCCTTAAACATCTTTGTTGCCCTCCCCTGGACTCCCTCCTGTGGTGAGGAGCCCAGAACTGGGGACAGCACTCCAGTCACAGCCTCACTGGGGCTGACTGGAGGGGCAGGATCACCTTCCATGAGCTGTGCTCTTCCTAATGCCCCTCCGGACACCCTTGGCCTTCTTGACCCCACAGATACACTGTTAACCAACCTTGTGACTGAGGAGCAGCTTGCAGGGCCCCGTTGGTTTTAAGCCAGTAATTGGTCATGTGCACTACAGTGTTTTCCTTCTGTTGTGTCACCTTAAGTATTATTCTCATTATTGCTGCAAATAAGTTGTCACTGCAAAATTACTTTGAAAGCAGTGGAAGGAAGTTATAAGAATAAGAAAAAATCATTACACTGTTTTTGCTATTTTTGATTGAAATTGTGATTCAAATTCCTTCTTTAATAAGACTTAAATGGATATTTTGTTCCCAGGAGCATTAGGAGAGCGGTGTATCTTCCAGACTGCTAGGACTGATTTGTGCACTTTTACATTTATTGGATTATTGTGGTCAATGTTCATAAAATACAGGTTTTTTATTTAAGCAAATTCATAACCTTAATAAAGTATACTTGGCTTTTTAAAGTAAGCTTTTTAAAGCTTTTTAAATTTGACATTATTGTCAAATGTGGTTGGAAATTGTAGAGAAATTGTTTGCTGTTGTTGGGTAATCAGATAGGACCAATTTTGAAGAAGATACTAAACTACATACTTTGCATTTTAAATGTTAATTAGGGGGAGATCCAACATGGGATCTCTTGGTATATTGTATGGTGTTGGGTGCCAGCTAGCACTATGTTTTGGATTTGAGATAAAGTGGGCCTCAGATTCAGTCCTCAATGACAACTCTTTGTTACTTGTAAATATTCTTCCATAAAAATCACATAGGGTCTCTTCCATTATTAAACATTCCAAATGTGAAATGAACACAAAATCAAATTATTGGCATGTTATTTGATGACATACCCTTTTTAAGGGGGGTTTATCCCTCAAAAGCCCTCATTTAAAAGGGAGGGTTACTATGTGATTTTTTAGAACACTGCTGAGAACAACTGATGCTGAGCTGGTCATGAATTTTACACAGGAATTGTTTGTGTATTCCATAATAGTTCTTCCATCTTAGAAACTGCTTGGTACAACTACTGTTGAATGTAAAAGTTTAATAATTCTTGTTGTATTCCAGAGGTGTTTTTTTTTTTTTACCTCTCATGTTCTTTTTATTTAGCCACATGTCGTTAACTGCATCTGAAAATCTTTCAATTGCTATTAGCGGTGAAATCTGTAGTGTGTATTGCTTTGTGAAGAAAAGTTTCTTATGCAAGTTTATAGACAGCCATTCTTGTAAGCAGATGTGATCAGTACTGCCTATTCTGTATTACATTTTTCACTTGTCTATTTCAAATTGTAGAGTTGAAATTCCTTATGCTAGTGCTTGCCTCATGAAGCTGTTTCAGTTTTGTTTGCTAACAGTGTGTCAGTATAAGCTACATATATTCCTTGTCTTGAGAGGCTCAAGGTTCCTTTTCCTATTTAGGGAAAATAATTTATTATTCAGGCATCCAGTAAAAGGGATTTTATTGTAGTTTTGGAAATACCTTGTATTTTACTGTATTTTTTAAAATTTTGTTTCTGTGCTTTTGTGTTTTTGTGTAAATAAACACAGCATTTCCTTGTAGAAGACAGCACTAACCACTGATATCCAAAAATAAGTCTAAGAATTAAAGGCATTAGTCCGATAGACAAGAAAAGAAACATAAACTTCAGTGAATACCTTTAAAACCTGACATTTAAATACATCAAAAATACAAAGCTTTCTTTTTTTCCTTCTCTTTAGAGTTGATCTCTCGAATGTCTTGGACCTACATGCTTTTGACAGTTTATCTGGAGTAAGGTATGGTGATAATTTTGTTGTCTTCTATTAGAAAAAATATCTGTGTATGAAATAGACACACTGAAATGGGGGCTCAAATTTGCATCTGGGTTTCTGTTAGAAATTCTAGTTTAGTCTGTCCTGTCTAGATCAGGACAGTCACGTTTTAAAAATTATTGCTTTATAAGTGGTAATATCACATGGAATACTTTTCTTTTTCAAATGCCTGCAAAAATATGACCTTATAAAGTTAAATGAGCCTCTGTGTCTGTGTGTGTGTGTGTGTGTGTGTGGTTGGTTGGCTTTTTTCCCCAAAATGCAAGTTTTGGTTTAATAACAGAGTAGATTTGTACACTTCTATGGTTCTTTTAAAGCATTTCAAAAATTTTCTCCTTTGTATCTTGGTGAAATGAAGGCCTCCTTAGACTTCACAGAAAAGAATAAGGGACTGAGGTTCTACAGCAAACAAAGGCTCTAAAAATTCTGATCACTGTGTTTCTCATTCTTGGGGGTTTTTAATGCTAAGTGCATGTTTCAGCATCCTGGTTGGGTGCAGAAGTAAAATGGGAAGGAATGGGAAAAGATCTTTTCTGTTCATTGTGTGTGCTGAAGCACAGCAAAAAGAGTGAGGAGTACTGGAGCAGTCATAAAGGAAAGGAGGGCAGTATCAGCTTCCTTTTTCTTCCTGGATACACACTTTTCACTTCAGATAATGGAATGGAGCAAATTCCTTATTCACAGAAGAGAGAAATTGCAGGACATACAAATTAGTAACCTCCATTAGATAACGTGCATTTGAGATTTCCCTCTGAACTGGTATGATACTATCAAAATGATAGGTTTGGTCTTTTTTTTTGCTGGCATTAGCTTTTGTCTGATCAGTGAAGTACTGTAGTGTTTGTTTCAAGCTTTCTACCAATGGCAGCACCAGGGAAATGCCAAACTAGGCATCCAAAACAAAGTTAAGGGAGGACAGAAGCTGATATATCCTTTAGAGGCAATAGATAACTATTAGTTCTTAAGCCAGATCATAAACCCATGTTCCAAGTTCTAATAATGGATCAGCTAACTGAATTGACTCATGCTGGAGCCACACAACAGAGATAAAGCAGCAAAAAGATGTGAACCAGAAAAGGATTGTTCTTGATAACAGCAGTTCAGTTAGATCTCATCACTTGTAATATTAGGTGGTGTTCTGCGAAGTTTACTGGTTTGCTGCACTCCACAGATCTGAGAAAGTTCTTAAGGAACTGACCAAAAAAAAAAAAGTCTTTGCTTTCTTCAGTCTAGTCTTAGCTCATATCTCACTCAGTTACTTTAGAGCTTCTCAATATTTGTTATTAAAACAGAGGAAACGCTCTAAAATGTCATCATTCAAGGACAAACTCTAAAAATACCAAGAAGATTGTAGACTACAAATAAAGTTTGGTTTATTTTGTTTATGTTTAAACTCAGCACAGCAAAATTGCTTACCCTGTTTTTAGTTCCTAGATGCAGAAATTCTTACATAAAACATTAGTGGTGGTTTCAGTGCCATCACCTGAGCAGAAAAACTCTTTGCATCCAGCACCATGTGAACACAAATACACACCAATACATTAATCAATTTGTTCTTTTAATGGCATACTGCAGGAAGGATTTCTGTCAGCAGACAGATACAACATCTGTTTGGTGAAACTGCGTGGTAGAACGCTACAGTAGGACACTGTAGTCTGTATATAACCTGAAGTCACAAGAAACACATCGTGAATTCTGGATTCTGTGAAGGGCAGTATGAGAATAAGACAGCAAAACAAAGGAAATAGAGGATGTAGGAATGTGAAATGTTACTTCTGTAGCAGAGAGGGTCTTTTTTCCCCACCATAAAGGCTTCTTAAAATTTTACAGTCATCAAATTAGGAGGATGGATTTTTATGGGCAATCTTCTCTGAAGTGGCAGAGAGCATCATGGTTACTTGTGCTACAGTATTTCTTCTCTTGATATTTCAGTTTTGTTCTGCAATACTGGAATTTTTAAAATTTTGAAATAGTGACATTTTGCCCACCCTACTCAAATGTGACATTTAACTTTACTTATTTTCAGTTTGCAGAAAAAGCTGGAGCATGTAAAGACAACACGTGCGCATCTAGATAAGGTAATTACCAAAAATACTGCTTTGATTGTTTTTGCAGCAACAGGGCTGTTCAATGGTGCTTGCTAATTTTGTTACTGTTTCTGAAGGTTTCAGTTAGGGAGTAATGTGTTCTAAGGTTTTTGGAGGGTTACCTAGTTTACACAAAAGGAATGTGCTTTGTTGTAGATAGATTCTAAATAGCTACAATAAGTCTCACTTTCAAAAATAGCTTATAAGCTTCCAGTGCTCCAGACAGTCCTGTCATTTGTTGATTCACATGGAGAGAATAAGTGAACCAGATAGAACTATGTTTTAATTTCAAGGTATTTGCAGAAGCAAGTCCTAAATTTGTAGCCAGTCTGTCCTGTAGGTTTTCTGTCCAAAACAAAATCTCTGCGGTTGAATTGTGGATCACAGTCCTCCTTGGTGTGTATCCCTAGGTGGGTGGAGTTCACCCACAGGCCACAAGTCCTCTCAGTGTCTGCAAAAAAGTAAAAACTTCCATTTTTTTAAGGTACCTTAGAAAAGTCAGCTTTCTTCAGAAAGTTTCTGTGATTAAATTTAATTTTCAGAATAAAATAGGATGCATACAATGCCTGTGTTTTTCTTTTTGAACTGCATATTTTTAACTGTGAAGTTGCTAGTCTTGAAAACAGGAAAAGGCAATTATAATTTAATTTTGGAACTAAAGATTAAATATAAAATCAGTTAATGCTTAATTATTTACAATTACAATGCTGATAGTTTTTGTTTAACCAAAATTTGTAAATATGCTCAGTTATAGAACCTTAATAGATCTCTAAAGTAGACAGAAATATTAGGTAGAAGCCTTCCTCAACCTTATGAGTTATAATATCCTTGTATTATTGGGGAGATTATTGTTAGTTTTGTAGTTTGGAGCCATTTGACAGAATTAATTGTTGGTATCTCTGTTTAGTTTAACACCCACGTATTTAAGATGATTCTTGAGACATTTGAGGCATAAATGAGGGCAGAACACTTCTCACAGTAGGCTCCAAGTCCTTGTTGTACAACAAAGTGTGCTTATTATCTTCTGTTGAAGGTCAACAGAAACAAACTGCACTGCGCTTGGAGCACAGTGAACTTTGGTTTGCCATGTTTTGAAACTGCTCAGAGTGTTGGCTCTTGGTTGTTTAGATAAGTTTACTAGGTCATTAGACAAACATTTGCAACTTGTTGCTTTAATTTATTTTTTCCTTAGGTTAGACTAGTCATCTGAAGGTAGTTGTTTGAAAGTATTACAGGAAGTAATTCTTTCTGTTCTTCCATACCATTGAGCAGTTATAGTGACAAAAATAAAACATATTATTTCTTCTTTAAATAAATTGATAATTTTAAACCACGTGTTTTCTTTTCATGTTTTCTTTTGGTAATTATCCTGAGCCTTTGACTTGATCCAAGTTATAAAGAACACTTCTTGAAATTACTGTAATGAGATGTTTATTCAGTGTGGTAATAATAACTGTATCTGTCTGTTTGCAGGCTATAATTACAGTAACATTTGAAGTTCCAGGAAATATAAAAGAAGAAAACTTAAATCTCTTTATTCAGGTAAGTAATACATCAATGTCAACTCAAAAAAGTCATTGTGGCTTTTTATAGAAACTCATCCCATGCCACTTTGTTTATGGAAACAACTTTTTCTTTTCATAGAATCTTCTGTGGGAGAAGAATGTGAAAGATAAGACTGGGTGCCCCATGGATGTCATAAGACTGAAGGTTAGTCAGAAATTACCAGTTTCTTTGTTTTGTGCTTTTTGTCTTTCCCCTATTAAACTGCAGTGGGTCGTCAGTTAAAGACCTGTCAAAGGTGCTGCTGGATCACTGGAACAGAGCAGAGGTAATGGAGAGTAGCAAATTGTTGTTCCATGAACAGCTCAGAGATAGCTGGCAGAGGAGCAAACATTGATTCTACTCGTTTTGAATGGGGAGGGCAGATAGACAGTCCCCAAACATCAGTGACAGGGTTAAAAATCAAGCCATAGTTAAATCACTTTGCTTTTTTCCACCTCCATTGCTTTGAAAGATACCATCCATATCACATATCTAGGGTTGGGATACTGTAGATTGGATCCTATAGATTGCTAGGTGTACTTAAAATTGTTGCCATAATATGCAGAAGTTCAATTTGGCATAATATAGGAGTGCAATAGTAGTTGTGGTCTACAATGAAAAACTTTTTACAGTATTATCAGGCTGTAGTTTTAAAGATGCAGCTCGTAAGTATTCATCTTCATGGGCACTTCATATGTTTCTCAGTTGCCTGGTTTTGAGAGGAGTAGAGGTGACAATTCAGAATCTATTTTCTTTTTTCACCTTATTTTCATATTTTCACCTTATACCAAGCAGCCAAGTAAATAGTGAAAAAGTGAGAATCCAGTCAGTCATTTGGCATGCTGTAAGAAATATAAGAAAGTAAGGCTCTGCTTTGTTTCCTGAGAACACTTGACCATCTTAGATAGCAACATAATTATTTTAGTTTTACTGGAAGGAAAATTGTTTTCTTGCTTTTTCAGCAACAAAATTAGAGTATTCTTGTCTTCCCCTTCCTGACAAAGAGAAGAAAGTAGCCAGTAATGTATCTGAAGCTGCCTGAAAAGCAGTAATGCCATGCACAAGTATGTTTTGGTGTATTGAGCATTGGAATCAAACTAATCCTTTATGAAATACGAGGCCTGTGATAAGAGGTGTGCTGTCCCTCAATCACACACAAATACATCAAAGCAAATGAACCCTAGGCAACTAATTACAGAACAGGTTCCAAAGTTTGTTGCTTTTCTATTTGTATTTTATCTGCAGTTATAACCCTTTTGGCATTAATAGTCATAGAATTCCAACTAATAGGTCAAATGGAGACCTATTTTATGCAATATTTTTAGCACTTCCTTTCTTTAGGGAAGTGTTCCTGTTTAGGGCAAATTCTGGGAGGAATTTCCAAGAAGTATAAGACATGTTTTACAGAATGTGTTCCATTAAAATACTTTAGAACATTGTACTGTGAAGTGATGAAAACTGTTTTAATAGAGCTTTTGATATGCGGGTTAATGGACTCATGCTGACTGTAATCCCTTCTAAGTCTGTTCCTCGTTGTTTTACTTCACAAATGTTTATTCTTTCTGCAATATTCAGAGATTATGTTTTAGAAAAGTAAATAGACTGAGCATAAGAGCTTAATTTGGCTAATCTGAAATCAAACATTTTTGTTCATTTTACATCACTATTGGCAGGCACATTTTCATGTCAAACACAGAGGCATAGTAGATGATGGTATTTAATTTTTGCTTGATCAGGCTAGGTACTGACAAATGAAGGACAGAAAGGAAAGTATGGTAAAGTGTAATTCTTAGTCTTTAACAAAATAAGATGATGTGAAAATGGATGTTATGAGTAGATATGTTGATTGATAATATATGTTGATTTTGACTAAGAAGTGCATAGTTGCCAGAAATACTGTTCCCTGCTTGAACTAGATTGAAAGCTTTGTTTCCTCTCTTACATAGTTTATTTTTAAAGTTTTGTTAATATACCCTAACAGTTATTTTTCTGATAAGGGACTGGTATCTATTCAAGGCAAATCTCATCAAGTGATAGTCCAAGGTGTCCATGAGCTCTATGACCTAGAAGAGACTACAGTAGCCTGGAAAGAAGATGAAAAGAGAACAAACAGGCTGGTCCTAATTGGTAAGAGGAAGTGACACATCCCCTTGTTTGAGAAGCTGGTTTTTTAACAGACAGTCCTCTGACTTGGCCAGTGAAAAGCAATCAGGCTAAACTGGCCAGAATAAGTGGACTGAGTAAGTTCAGCCTACTCAAATGTGAGTATATTCATCATTCTCAAATGTTTATCCATCAAAACCTCCTGAGGTTCAAAGTTGCATCTGAGAGGAGTCTACACTATCCCTGTAAGTGCCACCAAAATCAAACCAAATCAATAAAAAAAACCAAGCTTTCATAAATAATGTTGGCTTATTTAATGTTATTTTTTAAATCTGTAATTATAAATTGAGTGATGGGAATAGTTTGAATGATCAAATATGTAGTAACTGTAAGGAAGGTTATTGTAGCTTTAAAATGTTTAAAAGCAGTTTTGTTTCTGAAAAGCTTTCAATGCTGAAGTTCTAAGTTTCTATTTTCTGTGTATTTCTGTTTGCCGTGCAAAGTGTTTTATTAACCAAGAAAACCCTACTTTTCCCCCTTTCCCTTATTTGTGCAGCTTGAAGTCTCTTTCTCTTGTTGCCTTAATTTTAATACTGCTATTCTCACTGATTGATATAATAAACATTTACTTAGGTTAGAAGAAGCTACTTTTATATGTTTTTTTGTTATGCACGGTAAAATACAGTTAGATATTTTATTTCTCTTTACAGGCAGGAACTTGGACAAGGAGACCATCAAAGAAGTATTCATAGCCACTGTGAGAGAAGAACAAGGAAACAGTTGACATTAAACTATAAAAAAGATTAAATGTCTTTTCTAATCCTGCAAGAATTTTTTTATGACAGAAAAGACTGAATGGCATGGACTACAGTAGTTTCTCTATCCTCCTGCAGTTTATACAACAGTTAAACCCTGAAGTCTTCCTAAGAATTCCAGCTGACCTCTTGCTTAAAGACTAGCTCTTATGGTCTAGAATCAAACACAATTCTCCTATTTTGGATTTGGTTGAAGCTGTGTCAGTAACATCATGTCACTGTGCAGAAATGCAGATAGGCAAAAGGCTGTTATGTTCTACATGATGCATAACTCTAGGGATATGGGAAACATGTTTGAAGTCTCTAGTGCTTTCTCTTGCTAACTCTCTTCTGCTGGGAATGAAGCAATAGTGATTATTGCCAGCGATGTCATCACAGTACAAAATTATTAGTGTTTACTATTAAACTGTCTTCCATCTGTTTCCACTTGCTTTGTGATTTTTGAATGTATGCACCCATCCCAGGTACTGCTAAACCTGTTGAATAATGAAACTAAAAAGACACAGATAGCAGAGGCCCAAGATCACATGGATTAAATGCTGTCTACACAAAATCTGTGAATGCAGTGTTTGGTCACATAGTCATCAGTCTGAAAGATGTAGCTGAACTCTTCAATCTTCTAGGCCATGACCCTGGCAGTTTAGGATTTGGGGGTCTGGGAACTGCACTTTTCCACTGTGTTCAGGCTGCTCTGCATGATTTGTTAAGGGGTTCTGTGACACTACTTTGAAAAGCTAGTCTGAAGCTTTTACCTCTCTATTCATTTCAATTTAGAGTTGAACTTCTTGCCTTGAGCATTCTCCAGTATTCTTTGTTCACCTCTTAGCTTTAGAGGGTTATTTTGACTGCAGCTGTGTGAAAGCGTCATGAGTCAATGCAAGAAGATAATGTAGGATTAAAAATGTTTACAAACAAAATTCTAGGAAATGCAGTTTTGAAGAATGGACTTTCAGCTACAGTGCTTGCTATGGATGCTTAGTGATGTGTCTGAGTAAGTAGAAACTTGTTTCAGTACTAGGAGTGTGTTACTTGTCTCACACCCAACATTAAAAAGAAAAGAAAGAGGGCTGTTCCCTCAGTCTCTCCCTCAGCCAGTATCAGCAGTCTTGCTTCTGCTGGAATATATGAGTTTGGAATTTGTTTTCAAAAGAGCTGAGGATGGAGACATTTATTAATCTTTCACTGCCCAGAGCTGGTGTCTCAATTGATTAAAATATTTAAGTCATGTATCTTAGCTAAGATAGAGCTCTTTACAGATACAGATCCCAGCAGATACATCAGCAGGCATGACTTCATTCCTCAAATTAGAAGTAGCTTTAGATAGCTTGAAGTAGTTTTCAGGGCTTTATTTTTTGCTCTAAAGCGAGGTATAAATGTGCTTCACAATGTTGCTTTCTGTTTAGCAGACCTTGGTGGTGCTGAGTGATACTGTGACTGTTTCCCGTAGCAATTCATTTTTAAAACTAGTATATGTTTTCACACTGTTTTGGACTACATAAATGACACAGTCCTGCATGGAAATTTGTCAAATGGTTGGCATCACTGTTATTCTGTTACTGAGTAAGATCATATAAATTTAAATTTGTGGGTAATATATTTATATTTTTTGCTGCTTTCACCTACATTTGTTACAGAAAAAGTGATCAAAATACCTCTTATCTTATAAAGGCCTCATGTAATGGAAGAACTCTGTTCTCTTTAGAGTGATTAATCTCTGAAGTGTTACTAACTTTCAATTTGAAAAATAGTTCTGAGACCAAATAAGAAGAGCTTCAACCACGAGTCATAAGGGAAAAAGTAATGGATGGCTTACACAGAGTATATTTTAGATGCTTATTTTTTAAAAATTTGCTCACCCACCACACATTCCACCACTTTCTAAAATTTTCTTGATGACTGTCAATATACTGAGGTTTTTTGTTGCTGTAGAGGGGCACCTCTGCAGCTGAAAGTATATGCCTGCACTCTGTAGTTCATGTTGATACTACCTACCCTTTCTTGATAAGCCTTTCCCTGCACTGCTTGGAATGCTAACGTCGGAGAAGCTCTAGTCAGTGTGCACCTTTGTTTTTGTGTTCTGTAAACTGCCTGCATATTTCAAGGCATCCCCAGGAACGGAGAGCAAGCAGCTCCTGAGCAGGGTGGGAGTTTGTACTCCTCTTGCTGGCTGTCAGGATGCCCCAGTGCTTTGTCCTCTGTTCTGTTCACACATAATGACACTGGAAACGTGCCAAGGACCTGTCTTAATCCTCATCGTGCAATAAGACCACTGGTAACATTTTTTTGATATTTATTTAATCAACTTTTTCTGGTCTGTTCTTACATGCCCCACCTGGCGTGCTACATCTTGTCTTTGCATTGTGCCAGAACAAAAAGAGGAGTAAAGATAATGACAACTGTTGTGTTACTGCAATATTTGTGTTATTGGGAGCTATGTCAAGGATGGCCTTCTCCAAAGAACTAGAACTGGTTTGAAGTGAGGTTGTGGAGGAGGGTGAAAGGGACAGGCAGACACCACTCAGCCCTGTCTTGGGGTTGTGGTGTGGATGGGGGCGCAGCTGGGAGATGCTCAGCTTGGGGTGAGGAGGGATCTTGTGAAGACAGGCATTAGCAGTTCTCCCTGTGCAGGTCACAACAGGGACACAGCCACTCCTTCTCTGAAGAAATGGTGGCCATCTAGACCAGGCTCACTTCCCAGCCAGATAGCTCCCACTAATGGTACTTCAGTCCCCCCACCAAGAGGCACAACCCTCTAGGTAGGAAGTGATCCTGTCAACAAATCCCACACATTTTGTTCCCTAGCAGAGGCAGAAAAGTTTCTGTCCTGGAGGCAAATTGCAATGATTTGATCACTCCTGTGCCTTGATGAATATCAAACATCTACAGAAATAGACTTTACAAAGCAGCATTTCCCCCCATATTGTTCTACTTTCCACATGTTTTTATGAGCCCAAATAAACTTGAAACTAAAAAAAATTATATCCTTGCACTCTTGTGCTATTTGTTTGTATCACCTGTTGGGTTTAATCTTCAGGAATTACACAGGAAGGTGAATGGATGATCATGGTTTAATTTATTATACCCTTTAAAATGTAGTCATTTCTGAATTTGGTGGTATTTTACTAGATTCTTACTTTTTAATCCTTGTGTATAAACTTCCATCTGCTGGAGCATGTTGTTGTCCATGTTCCATCCCAGCTCCTGTAGGCAGGATGTGACCAGAGGGGCCAGGATGGATAGGGTTGGAGTCCCAAGCCACCTGCTGTCCTCATGCGCCACCCTGTTTCTCTACTGCTGTCATCAGCTTAGGAGCCCTGCAGAGCTCACAGCAACAGCATCTGCCTCTCCTTGTGGGGCATATCCTGTGCTACCAGGAACATTGGCCCTAACCGTGCCCATTGTTTCTCATTCCTCCCTCAGTCCATATGGGCTTTTTTTGTGTTTGCAAGCATGCTTTGCTGCTCATCCTGCACTGCTCTACAGCTTCATATTGCATCCAAATTTGTTATATAAATTATTTATACACTATATCCACTACATACAGGTCCAGGTCTGCATGGTTTTAACTGATTATAGGTGAATTGTTTATAGCACTGGGATTCCAGTGGTCGGCCAGTGTTGCATTTCTTATCACCCCTAATGCCTGTACTCCTCTGCAACACATCCTTGTCTCCACTTCTCAAGGCCACTGATACTGTTTCAGTCATGTTTCCCTATGCTGCATCATTACATTAAAGCCACAAATATCTCATCCTACACAGAATGGCAGCTTGTTACTACTAGCTGTAAAAAATATGGTTGTAAAATCCAAGGACAAAAAAGTAAAACAAATTAGCAATTTACACCTGGCCAGTTGGATAAACTGCCACAAATAAACTGAAGTTTGAGTTTCAGGCAGGTCAGGAAAAGATTGGCCAGACCAGGTGTGGCAAACCTCAGCCCTGAGGTGCTGCATCCTCAAAGCTTGTGTCCTGCTGCTGGCAGTGGCATCCTGCAGGATGACAAGGCTACGCTCCTATCCCAGTGCCCTACATATAGTCCTTTGCTCTTCTAGCCATTTACCTGCAGGCAAAGGGAACAAAGAGGAAATCCAAGTCTAGCTATGGCCAGCAGCTTCACAGAGACACCTGCTCAAGGCATCAGGGCTCCCGTGCACCTTGGCCTCAGTCCCACACACACCAGCATCCACAGAAATTGTCAGAAAAGAAGGCAGCTGTGACAGATCAAGTGTCAAGCAGTCTAGGATGTGTCTTGCCCACTAAGAAATGAGTAAAATACTTGTAACTTGCATTTACTTTAAAATGTTGGTAAAGTGTGGTTTTATTGTAGTGCTTCCAGTCTTTGAGCATAATGGAGAGTCCCAGTGATCTTACTGCCCTCACTCAGCTAATTCTAATAATATAATTCTAATAATACTGATTTCACATTGCTCTCTTAACAGGAGTCAAATCTGTTGCATCTCTTCCAGTTCAATAATTTCAATCTACAAGCACAGATAATTTGGTTTCTTTATTGCTTTCTCTGTGCTGTTCTTGAAATGTTCAAGCTTCTTTTTAATCTGAATGAGCAGCTAATAATGATCTTATACTGCTAAAATTGGTATTTTTTATAATTTCACTTAAATGCAATAGACATAGCTACATTTCTGTGTCTTGACCATTTTTAAATTCACAAGAGGTTGTTCAGAATCACAGCATTGAATCTCATCATATGGAGAAAGTTTATTAAAAACCCCTACAAATATGTAACAATTGCCAGCTAACAAAATATAACAATATAATGCCATTCTAATGTTATAACAAGATGAAAGGGCCTGGTTGTTGTAAACTGATATGGCTGCTAGCAATGTACTGGGGGCTACCTAAGCAAAGCCTTGACATTCCTATGGCATTTAAGCTGTACTTTCCAGGAGGTTTCAGTTATAACCATAGAATCACAGAATCATAAAATAGTTTGGTTCATATGGGACCTTTAAAGGTCATCTAGTCCAACCCCTGTGCTGAGCAGGGACATCTTCAACTATATCAGTTAATATCAGCTTAAAAATCACAGCCTGAATAAACAAAACTGCTTAAATCATAGTAGCATATTTGCTTCTTTGTAAATGTTCTGCTACTTGTTTCTGAAAACATGCTTGTGGGATCAACATCTGCCTTAGAGGAATCAGAGGAAGGTGAGTAAAAACGAAAACTGACACAGTTGCTGGAGTTCTGGTTTGCAGGAATATCAGAAAGTCATATCTCAGAGGACAATTCCAATTTAAGACTGTAAAGCAGCATATTACTTGATCTGAAATAAAGGCTTTACTATCCAATAAATAGGCAAATTTTACTCAGCGAAGAACTCTTCTGTTGTTTCCAGGGGAAATGGAGTTGTTTCCAAAAGAGGGTTTATCCCAGCTGCTCCATTTCTTTGTTTTTGCCTTCTAGTAGCTGATCTACTCACAAGCAGGAAAATGTCACATTAAACAAGTATTTGGTGTCATCTAGCGGTCACATTTGTTTCAGCAACTTTGTCAGCTGTTCAACTATGCAGATGTAGTCTTCTAGGAAATTCTGTCTGATTTTGGTCTCACAATTTTTTTTCTAGGTAATAAAGGAGAGAGTTTATGGAAAATAAAAATATGTCTCTCTTTAGACTGATGGTTCAGTCTAAAATCAGAGATATATTTTTTTTCCCCATGCAAATTTTTTCCTCTTTCTTCTTAAAGTAAGGAAACACTAACCCCATCATTTTGATGGAGGACTTTGCTGACATAGTTGCAAGACTGAATTATATCAAAAGTGCCTGAGAAGATAAGTTTTAGCTTTCCTGCCCCACCATCATAGGAAGAGGGATAACTTTAATCGTGTTCTTTAATAAGAGTGGTCAGAGTGCAAAATGTTGTCTTCATGACACATTTTTAGTTTGGTGGGGATTTTTTTTTACCTCCCCCCACCCCTACGTACTCCTGATGCTACAGGATGGACAGCGTTGCTGATTAATTATATAGCCATGAAAGTGACTGGATGGGAATTGGCATCATTGGCATAATCTAATCCAAAATGAAACCTGAAAGGCAAAGGTCAACAAGAGCAAGTCAAACCAGCATCCTCGGTTAAACAGGCAGGTACAAATAGCCCTTCACTTCTGTGCAAGAGGAGCATCCTGGGAAAAAGAACTGGTAATTTTAGAGCAGCTAAGTCAGCATGTTACTTCTCTAAAAGCATTGTGGTCTAAATAAGACACACTTGTTCAAACGAGTTCAATGACAGATTGATTTTTGCAGGGGTGGGCTGGACAACCAGATGAAAGTCCTCAGAAATGAGAGCAAACTCTTCGGAGATGAGTCAGAAGGTTTGGTAGGTTACAAAAGAAAGATAAATCAGATTTTGGCTGCGGACAGAGCTCTGCAGAGGCCGACAGAGCAGATATGCCCACAGAAGGAGGCGCTGCTCCACCACATTCCAGACCTCACGGTGGCACCTGCAGTCACCCAGGGTCCTCAGCTGCTAGCCAGGACTTGGATCCAAATCTCTTGAGGTATCCTGAAATTACACCTTTGACTCGTTTCCTATTCTTTTCCCCTGGACCTTAGTCAAAGGTTTCTTCTGGACTATTTTTATAAATTTAAAGAACTGTTCTTATGTCTGTCTAATCTTCCAGAAGAAAAAATCAGAGTCACTTGTATATGGAAAGGTTGTTTAGCAGACATGGTATGTTGCTGTGAGAAATTTTCTTCCTTTCATCAGCTATTGTCAGAAGACAAAACAAGTTCCCCGGCAAAATCAATTTGTCAGGTAGAAATTAGAGTATGAATGCTGAAAAATTACATGACCCTTGACATGAGAGATGGAAAAATTCTTAAAAAGAAAAAAAACCTCAAGTGCTTTGTCCAATAGTAATCCCTTGATTGGCAGAGTCAGACACACCTGACACATGAAGTTAACAATTTATTTTTCACTGGGTGCAAAAAAACCTCCAAAGCAAACCATTAAGCAACTATGCAAAGTGATCAATACTAGGACATTGACACTTTTTAAAGAATTACTGGAATTCTGTCTGGGACTCTTCCTTAAAACAGGATTTTTAAATCCTTAGGTCTCAAAGTGCTTTCTAAAAGGCCAGTGAATTTGTTTGTAGAACTGAGAGTTAACTGTATTGTGTCTTTCCCAAAACCTCAGAAATAAAGCTGCTATTAAAATCCTCTGCCATTTGAAGGAGCTGTTTTTCTATGCTGCTTTATTCCTCCTTTTTTATTTGTTTGGTTGTTTGTGTTTCTCTGTGTTTCTGGGGAGTTTTAGCTTTGGGTTCTTGTCAGAGATGCTACAACTCAGAGCAGGGTGATGGTACTTTGCTTTTATTACCTTGCGTTATTGTTGTAGAAGGCCAACATATGTAAGGCAAGGAATCCCTGTATCATCAATCATTATGTTGACTGTATATCTTCCTTCAGATATGTTGGTGAAGAGGTATTGTGGAAACATTTCTTTCTCTGTGTTTTTAAATTTTTTATATGCTTTGACTTCATGTTAAAAATCATGAGCTTTTAAAATTGATGAAAAATAGATCCCTACTATAAATTCAGTCTCTCCTTCATGTACTAATCTGTTAGTACAGCAAGAAAAACAGCAGTATTTCTGCAACCTTTACTACCTAGCATTCCTGGGTTAGGAGGTGGATAGGTGGGATAAATTTGAGAATGCATGTCCCATTTCTGTGTTATCACTGCCCAGCTCCCAGCATCAAACTGTTGTGTCTCGGCTGAGGTTTTCATTTTACTCGGTAATTCCATCACTGAGAAGGATGGAGATACACAGAGAACATGCTTGCTTGTAAGGAGGGGCTTTATACCCTGAAGTAAGTTGTTTGCCAGGAACCCACAGTGCACAAGTGGGCGATGATGTGAAAGAGGCCATTCAGTTGGCAGTATCTCTAAGATGTAGAACATTGTAGAACAGGATGTCATCTGAGCATTACAGCCTGGAGGGCCTTGTCGTAGGCCACTCTCATTGGATGCAGTGGCAGTAGCTATTTCTTGCACTTCTGAAAATCAGACTGGGAATCTGCAGGTTTGCAGCAGCAGGAACAGTTTGGAAGTTGTGTTTTATTCTTTGCATATCGTGCACTGGAATGACAATCATGCGGACAACTTTTCCACTCTTAACTGATGACATAATTGGTAAATAACCATAAATGGAAGCATAAGGCTTCCACAGTGTATATGAAATAAATTCTGGCTAGATCAGGCCTTGACAAAAAGATGCTTACTTGGCAGTACAAACAGGTTGTTAAACAGAACATATCTATCTCTGTCACACAGTCTAGCAAGACTGTGGTGACTGCATACTTAATATCACATAAAGTAAGTCAGGTTATATTAACTATCCTAATTTCAGTTAGAAAGAGAGTATCACTCACTTGAGTGTGGGCAAAACTATTTGAATAAACTTTCTGTATCCTTTGGACATTTTAGAGGATGTTCCTTTTGTAAGAGTTGCTTTCTCTGTTAGGTTAATGATTGATAATTGTCCGGGTTCCCTTCCTCAGTCCTTTCCTCCTTCCTTTTTCTCCTGCTTAGATGGATTGTAACCGGAAATTTTATAAGTCAGACCTGAGTTACACAACGTCAGAAGTTGCTGGCATAGCAGTAAATCAGTTGTCAATTATGAGAAATATGTTTTCAGGGAATTTTTTCTGTTTGGGCTTTGTAAATCAATTTGCATATAAGTTTGCATGAAAATGATGTTTAAAATAGTCACCCTCTTTCACATTAATTACATACTTGCAGCTATAGTGAAATATAGCCTTTCTGGGGACTAAGTAAAATTTCCAGAAAACAACTTGATGGGTATCCATGAGATCATAAATACTACTTCTCAATAAAACTCTTCAACAAGAGAACTAACTTTCCTATAAGAATATATGATACATTTTCTCTGCCTTTTCTAACGTAGTAGAAATGCTCGAATAGAAAAACTTAAATTTTTAAAAAAATGTGTGAACTGAAAGACAAGACAGATAAAGTCTGTTAGAATATCCACCAATTTTCAAATTTTATTTTCTCTTTTAATTTCTTTTAACCCCTAAGTAATTTATGTTTTGAAACAAAATCATTGCAAGTTTAAGGAAAAAAAGTAGAAAATGCCTCATTTGGAAGCACTGGGGTTTAAAAGAGGTTTTGTTTTTACTAGCGAAACAATATATTAATTGAATTGCAATTTTTGGAGTGGTTTAAATGAACTGACATTTAATTTTTAGAACTTTTTTGTTTCAATAGCTCAGGTTAACAACTTAAAATAAGTACATGCCATTCTTCATATGATAACTGCACTATAAGAGGAACAGGAGTATCCAGCTCAGTGTCAGGATGAGAATTTGAACATCAAAACATGGCACCGTGGGGAATGGCTGAATTATGCGTATCCACATTCCCATCTGGAACACATATTTCATGAAACAACTGCAAAAATATGTTTCCATCTAAAACTCAGGTATTATACTAGTGATGAATTGTGAGCTTGAGGGCAAAACTTGGTTAGTTAATGGCACTGGTTCAACTCCTCTGCAACATTTGCAAGCTGATACAAAACATTTTTTCTTTACAGAAAGGAAGCACCATGTCCACGGCAATCTCCTGTATGTTGGCATCAAATCAGAACTGGGCTGGGCTTCTATAATCTCCCTTCAAGAAAATCCATTAGTATTTTCTGCCATCTTGCAGAGGGGACACTTCAGGTCACCAGGTCAACTGAATTAGAAGCAAATGTGTGGCTATAAAGGGCTTCTGTTACAACAGGACAGACTTCTTTCCTTCAAATCCACATAGGCAACAGCCCAATTCCCAGCTCAGTGCATGAAAAAGCTGGACGTAAAGGGATAAAGGCACCAGTGCAATGCTGGTAAAAGAAGATATGGGTAAACACAAAAATGCAGCTTTTAAAGTCATTAACACTGCCATGTTGTCACAAGACAAATGAGTTATGGTAAGCATTTTACGGTTCAGGAATTAAAAAGCTTTAAGAATCAAATAAGAACCCAAGTAGGGGGTGAAAATGTTCCTGAACTCGATTGCATATGTTAAACCAAGTTTCTAAAATTGGCATTCAGAAAGCTAATTGTTTTAGTTGGAAACAGAACAAATTTAACATGTATCCTGTCACTCCATTAAGCTGGTTTTTATGTCAACAACCTTTAAAAAACTCACTCACAACACAGTTTGGTAATACCAAGAATACATTTAGCTGTTGTTTCCCAAGAAGACATTCCAGAATTTTAATATCATCCCAAATTGATGAAATTGATGAAATTATGCACTTGTTGGAGATACACAGCAGTAATCAGTTAATGCACTGCACCCTTTACAAAGACCTCCACTTCTCAGTGACATCTGCTGAGAACAGATCTGCTTATGGGACTTGTATTGCTATAAAACAGAAATTGAAGCACTTACCCATGGATAACTGTATCAACATAATGCTAATCTGGGTGCTGAAAAACTGAAGAACTAAACTAAAAAAAGTAAAAAAATTGTTCCTTCAGCTTTTGCGCTAAAATGTTCAGGCTCTCTACATTAACTTCCTTATCCTTTGCACTGCCGCTGTGAAGGCTGGTATTTTATTTTTTAAAACAAAACCTGAGGTGCCTCTGAAATAGCATGACTTTATGACACAGTTTTGCAAAGTATTACAAGAATCATAATGAAAGAGGTGTTACACAAACTTTTGGATGAACCTATCTAAAGCAGAGCTTGAGTTTGAACTAAAAAATTTATAGTGCTCATTACACTTCTAGTACTGCCTTTGTCAATGCAGTGCTTGAAAAGACTGTAAAACACACTTTTTCATTACTGTACATAAATTACATGAGTGGAGACAAGTAATTCTGGAAAATTGTCATTGATTGTCCTGCTTAACATACACATTCTGAGAATGCCAGTGTTTGCAGAGTTTTAAAAATTGATTCAAATTGATATATTTTCTTCCAAATGCTCAACACATTTCCTATATCCATATGAAAAATGCAGTAAATTCTTTATTTCAAGGACTATCATGTTTCTTCTTACTTTAGTCATGCATTTTCCCTTTTTTGGATCTTATCTGTTCTTTCTAACACTTTCCATCTTTGTTGCTGTTTCTTTGTTGGGTACTTGCTCTGGTAGATAGCAGTTATCTGATTTTATTTAGGCTCTCACTACTGCACACTAATGCAATGTCATGGTTTCATTGCTGGCAGTGCCCAAAATTATTTAAGATACAGCTACCTCATTTAAATTGTGCTCTGTTTATATTAGGGATTTGAGAACTGGTGTTCCCACAGGGCAGATTTTTCCCTTTTGCTGTTTAAAATGCATTCTGAATCAGTACAGGAAGCCACAATCATGACTACAGGCCAGGAGGTCTAACAAAAGAGATGAGATTACTGTTTCCCTGGGTGTCCTCTGGCCCTCTGCAGCAGTATGTGTCTCACTATAAAGGTACTCTGCAATAGAGCTAGAATTCTTGTATCTGCTTAAATCTGATTATTTTGTTTAAACTAAACTGTTGGGCCTTGCCTATTATAAGATGTAGAGTGTTTTACTGTGATGGCAGCCGTCCCTGCCAAAGAAACAAATGTATGTCTAGAAAATTTTATCTTAAACTGTCATACTCTATCTGCTATGAACCGCTACAAAGCCTGCAGAAACTGGGCTCAAAACCATGACTGAGTTCCTCTGGTTACCATTCAGCAGGTGACTCCCACTGACTCTTAATGAACTCCTGAATGAACTCCTGAATGAACTCTTAGCCTCTGTAGAAGACAAAAATATCTTACCCCATGTTTGCCTGGCCACTTCCTATCATTGCAGCTAACACATTGCTTTGTTGAGCCATGACACTCCCCTGGGCTTCTGAGCGGTGTATGAGCAGACTCCTTTGTAGAAACGAGAAAAATGCCTTACAAAACTATTTTTGCCTGCTCAGATGCAGGTCTACACTAGGGATTTCCTAAGCAAAGAATGACATTGAGGCTACATGACTATTTTTCCCAACTGTCCCACCAAGAGAGTTGTCTTGGCAAAAAATATGCTGTGTGGGCCTAGTGTGAAAAGAGCATTTGGATGGAAAATTTCAGCTGATGCTTGACAGTCACAGGCACCTAAAAACACAGCCTTTATACTGGGAAATGTCAGGCATCCTCGCACTTGCTAGTGCCACCACCTCTGCATTTCATTTAAGCAGAATGAACCCATGTCAATGAACTAAGCTTTAGCATACATCTGTATGAAATGCCGTAGTTTATCATAGGGAAAGACACTTTCACGGTTGGCTTTACTGAGAGTGAGCCTGGAGAGAACCCAGCACGGTCAGTAAGCAACCCCCTCTTTAAGTTTGCTTACCATACACAAACCTTGTTTTTGAGCAATACAGCAAGAAAAAAAAAATCGCTTCTCCTTGTTTGTTCTTTAATTGGCTGCTCCCCTGTTTCCTCGCCTGGGACAGTACCACTGCCCGGCCTCACCCCAGCCGGGATTCTCCGCTACGCGTGGGTGCTGCCCTG
>VYXF01006534.1:239657-250318 GCA_013397295.1 Polioptila caerulea | reverse complement strand
TTTATCACGCCTAGGAAGACAAGAATTTGATCTGGAGAACAAATTCAAACCTTTCCGAGGTATCAGTGTGTGTTTTTACTCATGCTAAATCCATTGAGTCTAAATATTAGTATTGCAGCAGAATTATAACAGGTAATTATGTAAGCAGAACTTCAGTTCTTCAATATGCCTTATTAAAAGTTACCAAAATACAAGGCAGTATAAAATCATAGAGTGGTTTGTGGTGGAAAGTACCTTCAGGATCATCTTGTTCCAACCCTGCTGTCATTGGCAGGGAGACCTTTCTTTCATTAGACCAGGTGCAAAGAGTTCCATCCAGCCTGGCCTTGAGCACTTCCCGGGATGGGGCATCCACAGCTTCTCTGGGCAACCTGTGTCAGTGCCTGACCAGCCTCCCAGTAAAGAATTTTTTCCTAAAATCTAATCTAAAATCTCTTCTCCTTCAGTTTAAAACTGTTCCCCCTTGTCATAACACTATTCGCCTGTTTTGAAATTCTTTGTATAAGCTTCCTTTTAGGTACTGGAAGGCAGCCATAAGGTCCCTTCCAAGCCTTCTCCATGCTGAACAATCCCAGATCTCTCAGTCTGTCCTCATAGGAGAGGTTCCCAATCCCTCTCATCATCTTTGCCACACTACTTTGGGCCTGCTCCAATATCTCCACATCTTTCTGGTACTGAGAGCCCCAGAGCTGGTGGGTGCAGCCCTGCAGGTGGGGTCTCACCAGAGCAGAGCAGAGGGGCAGAATCCCCTCCCTGGTCCTGCTGCCCACACTGCTCTGGATGCAGCTCAGGACACAACTGGGTCATGTCCAGTTTTTCACTCCCAAGAACCCCCAAGTCCTTCTCTGCAGGACTGCTCTCAATGAGTTGTTCTCCCAGTTTGTACCTGTGTCTGTACCAGACAGAGTTTGTGTTTGTACCTGTTTGTACCCAGGTGCAGCACTTTGTGCTTGGACTTGTTGAACATCATGAGATTCTCACAGATCCACTTCTCAAGCTTGTCCAGGCCCCTCTGGATGGCATCCCTTCCTTCTGTTGTGTCAGTTGCACTGCTCAGCTTTATGTCATCTGCAAACCTGCTGAGGGAGCACTCGATGTCACTGTTGATGTCATTGGTGAAGATATTAAAGGGCACTGACTGGTCCCAGGACAGAGCCCTGAGGGAACCCACTCCTCACCGTCCTGCACCTGGACATGGAGTCATTTACCACAATGCTCTGGCTGTGTCCATCCAGCAAACTCCTTTTCCATTGAATAGTCTGTCCATCAGATCCATGTCTCTGCAATTCGGAGATAAGATGCCATGTGATACAGTGTCAAAGACCTTAAAGAAGGCTTGGTAGATGACATTGGTCTGTCATATATCATCTGAACCATCAAAGCAGCTGCTAGAATTACTCTAATAGCTAGCCACAGTCCCAGAAAACATGGAGGAGAGATTGCAGTGAAGTTTGAGGTTGCAAGTGGAGGTAGGGTTTATTTTTTTTTTAATAAAGCCAAAGGTCTCATCAAGAGACACTCCCTATCAGGTGGCCTGTTGTACACCCCCAACCACAAAGAGTCCTATGTTGGTCTGCTTCTTGGTTTTCACTCACAGGGTCTCAGTCTGTTCTTGGCTGTTGATTAGAGGCAGCTCTTCACAATCTGACCCTTCTTTAACATTGAGCACAACACCCCCACCCTCACCCCTGCTCTCTGTCTGAAAAGACCCAGCCTGTCTCTTCTGAAAAGCTTGTAGCCCTCAACTGTAATGCTCCAGTCTTGTTACTCATCCCACCATGTTTCTGTGATAGCATTTAGGTCACAGTTTTCTAATTGCACTGTGGTTTCTGACTCCTTTTGCTTGTGTCCAATGCTGTGTGCATTTATATGTGAGTGTTATGTTTGTTTTGCACTTTAAGAACCTGGGTTACAGACTTGTAAGTGCATCAGGCCTCATCTTTCAGCCAAGTATCTGTGCCAAATTTGTGCTTTCTCATAGTTAAACACCAAACACAAAACTTTTGGTATAGGAATGGTTTGCCTATTGAAGTCTAATTGACAAAAGAGTAAGTGAGACTCTCAGTTTATTAATTCTTGCTCACACTTTCTGAAAAGTTGTGGGATATGTACATCCAGTAACTCCAAATGTAAAGGGATTGCTTATGCACATGTTTAATTTTAGGCATAGTGAATACTTTTATGCTTACAATTGTTTTAAAATTATCTAACACAGCTGTTTTCTTGAAGGAGTCAAAAACAAATTAAAGGATCCTGAGATATATTTCAAACTTTGTATATATTTCAAATACTGTAAAATTCTATGTGGCTTCTAGAACTTTTCTGCATTTCTGATGCCCTAGAATTAAAGCCATTTTATTTTCCACCCAAACGTCACATTTTGAGACAATTTACATTTTGAGAAATAATGTTTTTCATTAAGAAAAAGTCCTTAATTTTGATTTTGCTGGGGTATTTTATTTTATTTTATTGCAAAGAACATGTTTGACTTTTTTAGGCAAACAAAATGCAGAGAGAATTCAATTCTAGCACCACTCTGGAATCAGAATTGATACAGTATTAAATTTAGGTTTTTAAACTGTTTAATTTCTCCAAATAGTATTTTTAAAATGAAAATGAGACATTCCTCCCCCCAGATATCTATAGAAGTGCATACAAATAGTTGCAGTTTTTCTGAATGTTTTTCTAAGAAAAAAAATAGTTTCCCAATCATGTCTTCCAAGAATACATCAACTTGAGAGAGTAGAGCTGTCAGGGAACCCTACTGAAGCAATTTAATTGGCTTATAAGTGCGTGGATAAATACAGTTTGCACAGATTTAAATGCAGATTGAAGGTGCAGAAAGAATGAAAATAATCTAGAAAGTAATTTAACATACTATCTGCTTTTTCTTCATTTGCATGGACTAGCTCCTGTGAATCAAGGCTGGAGAGGTATTGGAACACCTGAGGTTGGGTTTGGCAGGAGTTAAAATAGTTTTTATACTTTAATCCTTCATGTGCTTTATCTTCACATGTGTGAGCAGCTCCACCAGAGCTGCCACATGTGTAAGGCTCAGGGCCTACTAAAATGCTGTCAGGAGCAGGGCATAGAAGACATGAAAGAATATAATCTTAGTAAGTGTTTAAAACTTTCAGCACATACCATAGAATTGTCTCTTTTTAAAGTAGGTTTTATGGATAATTTTTCAGCCTTGAGAACCTTTTCTCGTTTCTTCAAGCATATTGTCACAATCTATCCTAAGTGTTTTTCTCAGGCTCAAAAAACGTCTGTGTCATTTTCAGGTTACTCTAAAGAAGGGCACTAGTGTGAGGTCAGTGTTTCTGAGTAAAATTGGATGGGATTCTAAGTAATAATTTATAAGTAAAATATTTCAAGATACTCATTTAACGAGATGAAAAGATGTTTGTATAACATATGCTTTTTAATTTAATCAGGAAAAGTAGTTCATTCCAAGATGACTGAGAAGCATGGCTTTTGAAAGTTGTTTGGTCACTGGTTTCATTATGACGGACTAATTTTCATTAATTCATTTTTGTTTAATGTTTTACGTCCAAAAGAACTAGAAAAATTGTAGTGCTCTGCTTTTATGAATTTGAATTTCAAGTTAGCAAGATTTTAGCAAAAATAAAGATGTTATATTGGAGCCTTACTTTCCTAAATCAATGAGAACTACAATGAAAAAGTATAGTTTATTGTCCATCTATGACAAACTGAACACAGGTATTCCTGGTGCCAGAATTTAGAAGAATAGATTGTATGTCTCTCTTGAAGCAATGATGCAGATGGGTACTGCTGTCCAACAGAACAATAAAACCTCTGATGTCAACTTGTCATGAACATCTTTTTCCTCTGAGAATAAACCTATTTAGCTTGCAAATTTTTTCAGTGGTTTAGTGAACAATCTATAAAGAGTTTACTTTGATGTAACATACACTCATTAATATCTCCAGTGAAATAGGAGCTGTCAACTTACATTGTCTCTGCAGTCTTTTGGCAGGCAAAACTTGATCTTTTCAAGGCTTAAAGCTTGATAGTAGCCACACTGAAGGCAGTGGAGCCTTAGACTTTTTCTCTGTGGGCTTCAATGCAAAGCCATGTCGTATAGGGGTTGTGTGCTCTGACTTTATTCAGTTGGGTGGAAGAGAGCTGGAAGAAATAACTTTACTTGGGTGAACTGTAGTCACTTGTTTTTGTGTGTGATTTTTCTAGTGGAAATTGTGGATTCAGTGGAAATCTACCTCAATCTTCTTCGAAGTATTTTTGATTTCAATGCCATCAGAAATTTGCTGACTGGACCCAATCAGATTAAAATAAGGATTGACGCCATGAATGGAGGTATGAACTTAAGTGCTATTGGGACAGAATTGTAGGTACACTGAAATAACTTCCCAATAAACATTGTACACTGCAACGGTTTCCCAGTAACAATACAGCATATAAATGTTGGACTTTTATGTAATAGAAGTTCAGGGTTATAAGAAGGGATTTGAACCTTATACTACCGACAAAGGCAATCTTAGCAATGGGTTCGATTTCTTACTAGGCAAAGAGGTTTATCTTACTTGATAAATAAGTAAAACATATGTGTTCAATAAAAGTTTTCTTTCTGCATTTGGAAGCAAGCAGGATGAAGTAATCTTGCCATGACAGGGTAGTGAATTGTACTGCAGTGTCCGGTGACCAAGAAGGTTACAAGGCAGTCTCGACTAAGAGGGAATGATAAATGGTATAAAACTAGTTAAGTCTGAATAAAAAAGTTAAAGAGTTAGCTGAGACCTCTGTCTCACTAATGCTAAAAGCGAACAAATTTTGGAGTACTGTGGACAAGTTGAAAGTGTCAAAGACAGCAAGGGGATCAATGGTGTGCTGATATTAAAAAAATACAAGCTGTGCCACTTGGGGAGACACAGACCAGGATAAGATCTATTTTAGGCTACATTATGAATATATACATAAGGATTTCTGCAGATAATGAGTTGAAGGATAGGAGTGTAAGTAAGACTGTTCAACATTATCTTATGAAAAACAGATTACATCAAGTGAACCAGATTTCATTCTTTAATGGGATTACAAAAACAGACCCATAAAAGGAGCTGGATTGACTTAGAAAACTTCTGTAAAGCATTTTATCTAGTACAGCATGATAGTCGCTGTTCAAAATACCATAGTGAGTTCACAGGCAGTGTGAACACACAGTTCACTGTGGCCAAGGATTGTAGTCTGCATCCAAGCAGTGTGAACACAAGAAGTTTTGCCTGGCTATGTCAAAAGGGCAGATGGTGTCCTTGAGCAGTGCAGAGGGAGCAGTCTGGAAGGCATTGACTCTTGTCATGTACCTTACTAGAGAGAATGTTACTAAAATACCTGGGAGCTCTCGTGTTCTGGTCTGTTACTGACTGTTAAGAATTTTTACATGTTGTCAAAAAGGTGCATAGTCTGTCTTAGGGTTAGAAAAACTGATGCATCACAAACATTTTAAAGGACTTTGTTTACTTTATTTGCAAGGTGACAGAGAATTGGCTTTATGACTTTGTATTTTAATGGAGAGATGGATATCTATAATTTAAAGTCCACATAGATTAAGTGTATACTAGTGGAATATATTTTTGTGCCTGTACACATTGGTAATTTAACATTGGCAGAAAAAAGAGTAATTTGACAGGAGTCCACTTTAGCTAAGGACCTGAATCATGGTATGTTTTATGGAATTAACACCTACATTTTCATGAAAAGAAGTTCCTCTCACACAGTTTTACCTCAGCTGCTCCAATTAGCAAGATTTTGAAGCAAGGTAGGAGAAGGAGAGAGCAGTCACTCATGTGTTTTTTGCCTCTACATGACCTGTTCACACCTGCATCAGGGATGCAGAGCGCCCAGGCAGTGACTGTTTAGTCACCAAATGCATGTAATAATTATGGTATATAACAGCATGGGGTTTTAGTTGTTCATATCTTTAACAAAATCAAGAAGTATCTTGGAGTTAGTTTTGAGATAATTTTTAAATTTTTCACATGAATTTATTCTCTGCATGGTAGCAATTAATATGTAGCAAAGTTCCTTGATGGACAAATCTATTAAAATTTTCACATGAATTGGAATCTCAAGGTAGGTATATTTCATGTATGTATTCACCTACTGTTTACTTCTCTTGCTATTATATGTTATTTAAACACATAGAATAGCGTTTTATTTTTATTCTAATGAGAAAAACTCCTTTATGTGTATGATCATTTCTTTACTTAGTAGTGGGTAAAAAAACCTCTGCATCTTTCACCATTGTGATTTTCATGTTGAATTAATTATTTTCATACTGATAAATTATTTACTTTGAGGACAATCACATACTTCTCTGTGAAATAATAGTTTGGGGGTTGTTGCAAGGACAGATGTATAGAATTGCTGTAAGTATGTTTTGTATGCAATGTCCACAGTGCTGTGAAAAATTTGAATGTCAAGCATATGCTTTTGTGATTGCATGGCAGATTTCTGTTTTCACAGTTATGGGACCCTATGTGAGAAGAATCTTGTGTGATGAATTGGGAGCTCCTGCAAATTCTGCCATCAACTGTATTCCTCTGGAGGATTTTGGTGGACAGCCTCCTGATCCAAATTTAACATATGCAACTGCTTTGCTGGAGGCTATGAAAGGTGGCGAGTATGGATTTGGAGCTGCTTTTGATGCTGATGGAGTAAGTGTTTAGATCTGTCTTGAGGTTCCATCGTAGTTGTTGTTTTGTCTGGGGTCAGATATGGGACATGTAAGTATAATTTATCTGCTTTTCAGTAACCCATTGAAGCTGAAAGTGGAATTACTTTCAGGTACAGATGGTAACATTTGCAACCCATAAATCAGACACATATGTTGCAATTTTTCTCTGCAGATGACTGCAAGTCAAGCAGAATTTTAAGGCAGGATGAGAATTATTTAAATATCAGGCTGGTTTTGTCTTGTGGTGGTGCAACACTTTTTTCCCTGGTTAGGAACAGGCAGCATATAGATAATATAGACTTGTCATAGTAAATGGTAACAATGTTAAGTCCTTTTCAGTTAACATTATGAATTAAGGGCTTTTTGGCTATATAAAGCACTGAGTCATAATCTCTGTTTAATTTTTTAATGTCATATTATCAGCATAATAAAAAGCAATGTATTACAAAAGAATTTTCTGCCCTGACAAGGTGGGAGAAAGATTAAAAGGTTCTGAAGAGCAGAAGCTGTTTTCTATTCTCAGTGAACACAAAACACTGTTCTACTCCCATAATAGTGCATGTCATCGGCAAAAAGATTCTCCTACACAAGCATCCTCTTGTCAGAAACAGAGCTATTGAAGTGACATGTAGGAGGCAGAAGCTAGAAACTGATCTGGAGCTTTGATCTGGAGCTCCTGTTTTGCAAGGCAGGAGGGAGAGATGGTGTGACAGTGAGATTATAAACCTGCCATGATGATGCCAGTAGATTTTTCTGCCCAAAGAGGGATGTGAGTAACCCAAAGCCTGTCCTTTTTCTCTCTGCCTCCAGTGGATCTAGGAAAAGAAATTAGGTGTCCTCAATACATGGAATTTAGGATGCTACTTAAAATTTCTCTTCTTCTCTAGGACCGCTACATGATCCTTGGCCAAAATGGTTTCTTTGTTAATGCATCAGATTCACTGGCTATAATTGCTGCCAATCTGTCTTGCATTCCATACTTTTGTCAGATGGGTGTCAGAGGATTTGGCAGAAGCATGCCTACCAGCACAGCTCTGGACAAGTAAGATGAAATATTTATTTATCGCCTTGGTCATTATATTGTTTATCTCTACTTTTTATTATATAGCAATTCCAAAATTGTGATGTCTTTTGATAAGAGCTTCCAATTTTTCCAACCTTTAAGTGCTTTATTTTTTAAACTGATTTTGGCAAGATTTTGGGTTTACCTAGACTAATTTTTACCATCTCTACTTGCATTAAAAGACTTTAATTCAGTCTGGAGAAGAAGTAAATTGGTAAATCTCATGTACAGATATTTGACTATATTTGTCAGAAATCCTTATTATTTTTATTAGTAAATAATGGTTTACAGCCTAATCTGGCAGCCCTTTCTATGAAAGTCATGAAAGTTTAAAAAAGATAAAGTAATAATTCATTACTAAACAAGTATTCAAAAAATCAACCCCCTCCTCAAACTGATTAAAAATGAGCATCTTGTGTTAGCAGCTGAATTTTGAACAAGTTTCATGCAGGCCTAAATTTTCTGTAAATATCCAGACAAGATGATTACATATTATTGCATTAATATATTCTGTTTGGAAAAGCATTGACTCAATTGTGTCTCAATGTTCATCTGGCTGCATAACTTTGCTATGACAAGAGTGATCTGCTGCTCCCCTTAAATGTGTCTAATCAGGAAACAGCAATTTAAAAATGAAATGTAGGTTGTGTGGAAAGGTTGATTGCTGTATTGACCGTTTGCCTATTCAGGAAATTTTGAAATGTTACTCAATGCAGAGCTTGTAGCTCCCTGTAATGATTGCAGGCTCTTTGGGAATATATTCCTTATTTGTGGGTAGATAGTCTAGTTTAGGGAAATACTGTTAGGTCAGTGTTTGATATGTTTGCTTATTATATTCAGCAATCAAAAAATCTCATTATTGTTGTATTAAAATATGATAAAAAATAAGTAGAGTTCATTTTGTATGAACACCATATCTGCATTTCTGTAAGAACTGAAGTAACAGTGACATTTAAATATGTTTTTATCTCTTCTTTTCATAAAGTTTGATAAGTATGTCAGAAAGCATGAACCCAAGTCCCCTTCACTATGACTGTTTGAATTATATTCTTTGCAATGTTTACTTGACCTTCTGGCACAAAAATCGTCTCATGGTGATTACTGCCTTATTTAGTTTTGTGGAGCTAGGCCTGATTATTTAACTGAGCAACTGATAATGATGGAAGGATATAAGTATTTTCCCTTCCATTCCTACAAATATTTGTTATGAAGTTTTCAGTCTTCAGTATCCAGGACACTTGATTTTTTTTTTTTAATTTTGTTTTGTGGTTCTCCTTGTTTTCTTGAAGACTTATGAGCTACATGTCGTCATGTAGTTCAGTGTAGATCATGCAGTTTTCACATAGATCATGTGGTTCCAAACCCCCTGCCATGGGCAAGATACCTTCCACTGGTTGTGCAACTGGGGCACTGTGGCTGGTAAGGACTGAGGCAAAACTGCCACTGAGTTCCTCAGCCTTCTTCATGTCCTCAGTAACCAGGTCTCCTGTTTCTTCTGGAGAGAGTCCACATTCTTCCTAGTCTTCCTTTTATCACCAGTGTGCCTATAGAAACTCTTGCTGCTTTTGACGTCTCTGGCCAGATTTAATTCTATCAGAGCTTTAGCTTTCCTAGCCTTATCCCCAGCTATGTGAATAGGCTGCATTCCTCATAGGTTACCTGTCCCTGCTTCTGCTCCCTCTAGGATTTCTTCTTGTGTTTAAATTTGTCCAGGAACAACTTGTTTGTTCACACAGGCTTCCTGGTGTTTTTGCATTACTTCCTCCTTGTTGGGATGCATCTCTGTCAGGCTTGTAGGAGATGATCCTTGAATGTTACCCATCTTTCTTGAGCCCTTCTTTCCTCCTGGGCTTGGCACTCTATCTAGCAGATCCTTGAAGAGACCAAAGCCTGCTCTCTTCAAGTCCAGGGTAGTGAGTTTGCTGTGCGCTCTTCTCACAGCCCCTGAGGATCTTGCATTCCACCATTTCATGGTCACTGCACTTCACATTCCACACCAGCCCCTTGTTGTGGTGAGATCAAGGTTCAGCTTAGGATGTCTCCTTGTTAGCTTCTCTGTCACTTGGAGAAAAAAAAATTCATCCATGCACTTCAGGAACTTCTGGGTTGCGAGTGCCCTGCTGTGTTTCCCTTCAACAGACACCAGGGTGATTGGAAGCCCCCAGGAGCACCAGGGCTTGTGAATGTGGGGCTGCTCCTATCTGTTTGTAGAGGGCTTTATCCATTTGGTCTTCCTGGTCAGGGTGGCCTGTGGCAGACCCTCACTGTTATGTCTCCTGTCACTACTCTCCCTTTAATCCTGACCCATAAGCTTTCCATAGCTCCTTATCTGTCCCTGGGTGTGTGTGTGTGGGCTGACTACATGGATTAGAACACTGTAAGAAGTATCAGACACCTTCCTTGGAGGTTCACTGAGCTTTGGCCTTCTTCTGAACCTTAGTAATAAGAGTGGCTCTCCTGTGGGGGAACTGGTTCAGTTCCTTGACTTCTGAGGTCACAGAGGTCTTTCCTGAAGTCTCTGCTAGACAGCGAATGAAAACCATCTCTTTTTATGCTGTGTCCATATTGTGTGGCCACAGTTTAGCCTAAATAATTGAACTAGAGGTTTTCCTTAGCTCTATTAAAGAAAAACAAATATGCACTATAACTTAAGGGTTTAGAAAATCTGTTCCTTTTTCACTTTTGTGCATGATGTGTTGCTTAAGACTTTTTCAAAGGGCATTATTAAACTTAAAAAGAAGGAAGCAGTAATCCAAACGGCTCTAAATGTGGCTTGGGAATTTGGCATTAACAAACGGAGCAGTGAATTACAAGAGAATTCACTCAAAATATTTAACCAGTGTTGCATGCGTTTGCTTGAAGTGACTGCTGGAATATACTAGTATG
>VYXF01006534.1:112950-239390 GCA_013397295.1 Polioptila caerulea | reverse complement strand
CCTTGTATTCTGATTTTTCTGATGCCTGCATAACAGGAAAGGAAATTAAATGCTGAGATGTTAGCTTACAATGTACAAAACGAGAATCACAAGGTGAATAAAAATTTTTTCTATAGGAAATATGAAGTTGAGTGTATGTATAAAATGGGAGTCAAGATGGTACTGGAGAAAAGGGTTTCTGAGAGAATACTGCTGTGACTAACATCACCTGATAGATTGTTTCTGCAGCAAGGTTCTTTCAACAGCATGTAGGTGCGTTAATTACATTTAGCCTGGGCAAAGCTAAGCAGCTTACTGTGCTGTACCCTGCCACTATACATCTAGGAGCCGATCTGTTAGTACAACTTTGACACATCAGTTTTCTGTCTGCTGATTGTTTATTTTCTGGTCATTTAGAGACAGCTTTTAAGGGGGGCTGCAGTGACAATGAGTGTTCGGGCTTCTTTAAAGAAATGTCCTGTTGTCGTGAAGGGCAGAGATGCTGTGAGCTCTAACCAATCTGCCTTGGGTGTAGGAAGGAGGCTGGCCCTGGCAGCAGGAAACATTGTGGTTTAGAGTGTGGTCCATTATGTCTGAAGCACACCAAGAAGCTTTGCTTATGTCATAGAAACATTCAGGTTGGAAAAGACCAAGGTCATGAAGTCCAAGGCTGCCTGCCTGCCTCCCCCCCTCCCTCCCCCCTCCCTCTCTCCCCTCTGATTTCTTCTCTTGCTAAAGACTTCCTTTTATTTTTATCTTTGTTCTCTTCCTTACCTTCCACATTCCCATGTTCTTCCCCTGTTCCTCTTATCCCACTTCCTGCCCATTCAGCCATTACCTTAGTCTGTTTAATCTTTCTTCAGCAGGATAATTCAGTCTCACTCCCTCTTATCTGAAATAGGCTCACTGTGAATTTTTTAAGACATCTCTGTTAAACTTGGTCCATGTCATGTACAAGCAGTTTTTAAATTAGAGCAGAAGGACAATTTTGTGTTCTGAAATGCTGTGGAAGGACAACTGCATAAAACCTTCATGAGTGTAATTTAACATGTTTGAAATGTAATATAAAGTTGGGGAGCACTGTGATGGCAAAGGTGTTTAGGATTTGTAACTTCTAAAGTAACATTGCAGTATTAAAAGTGTCCCTATAAATCCTCTGTATACTTGTATATGTAGTAAAAAAATGGTGGTTTTTTCTGTATCAGCTTTCAAATATGTTCTACAACTATATGTTTTATTTATACAGATATGACATGTTTGAGAAGACTTGTGGAGACTAAAACAGCTATCATTACAAGGCACTAATATTCATTCTTTAGCTGTGCCTCTTAGTTTTGTTTCTACAATGTGCTTGTAATCTAGCTGCTATCCCTTCATCCCTGGGTGTTTTTTAAGCAGTGGAGGTGTCTGTCACTGCAAACATTTTCACAGATATCCTTAGGCAGTTGCCTTGGTCTTTATGTTTTCTTTGATGCTGAATTTGTTATGCTTTACTTTATGTTTACTTTATAGTGTGGCATATTTGACTGTTGCAGACCCGCCATAAGCTTGACTATCCAGTATTTCATTATCCCAGCCTGCACTGGTGAAAGCATGGTATAGTCATGACAGGATACATTTTAAATGTATATGGGGTAAATATTTATTCTCAACACTTTGCAGGAAAGAGCAGTTGGATACTCAAGCACTTTTTCAGTGAACGACAAGAATGAGCATGCATCAATCTATTGCATACTGTTGACATTTACAGGAGAGAATTATCTTGTGTTCTTCAGTGCTGCTCATAAAGAAAAGGACAGAAAATATGTTGATGACCCGTCCTGTGAAATATCAGTAAAATATTGATATTTCAATCATATCTGAGTGTCTATGTTGTCCTTTATGGATTAATGTCAAGAGATGCTAAGCTATCCCATGGCTTGCCTTCTTTTACTTGGCACACAACTTAGCTTTAGGGTCTGAGAGGGATTCCTTGGCCAGTTCTGGGCCTGAAGGCAGCTGTTCCCTGTTGGGAATCACAGGCTGCAGAGCAGCCTTATACAACACACAGCTCTTATACTGAGGTAGTTGGATTCTGGCCTGTGCATGAGTGGAATGCTGTAGCTGCTTAGCTTAAAATGAGCAGGTTCATTGGTTGTACGATGTTAAACTTGCAGAACTGAGTACCTAAAGGTGTATTGACAGCTTTCTTCATGTAAGAAAAGATGAATTGAAAACTGTGCAGTGCTCTGTTTCCAATCCTGGAATCTTTGGCTGAAAATGAGGTTAGTTTGTCCACCAGAGTTAGAGAGGTAAAAATTTGATTCTTGGTGAGAAATAAATACATTTTGTAACCTTGATTGACTCCTGTTTGGAAGTATGTGTATTTGCAGTTCTCACAAACAAACAGACTTTTGTCTAGGCTTAATGTGCCACATCTGAAAAACTACCTGAGCAAAAGAAACATTTTGCAAAAGGCCTAGAGCAGGCCTTGCAGTGTGCAATAGATTGATGGTGGGTAACAGGAAGTCACAGATTTCTTATTGCTGCATATCTTATATCTCAAGAAATATACAGCTAGAATAAGCAGCAAGAATTCCTACAAATGTCCTTGTAAAAAGTCCAGAAGTGTTTTAATTAAAATAATCTGAGGAATTCTGCATCGAGTCACTTACAAAAGACTTTGTGACTACTTGAAGGTTAAAGGCTCCTTTTCTTTCAAGGTCTTATGCAGTCTTATTATGTGCCTCAACGTAGACAGGCTCCCTGGTATATCTGGCATGTCTGAACATGTTTTGCCCAGGCTGGAAAGCACAGCTATTATCAACCCAAGAGCAGCCTCTCCCATCAAAAGATTTTTTTGTCAATGGGTGACCTTCATGGAGAATGCTTCCTGCTGATTTCAGAGAAAACTTTTCTGGCACAGAATTTCAAAACAATGTGTTTAAAATTCTACTTCTAGGATGTATTAAAGTATAATCTTCTTAGGTTGTTTGGAAATAAAGAGAGTAGTAAGTTGTTCTTTACATTCTGTGTGTTTTGAAGAAGATCATTATAAGACTGGCAGAGCCAGGGTACTTAAAATTATTTGAAGAAGTTTAAGAGTCCTGTTAGACTGGATATTACTTTAAGTAATAATCACTAGAATTGTTCTATTAATTTTGAAGGAGAAGAAACATTATCTCATGTTTCCTTTTGTGGGGAAATGAAAGAGGCCTAAAATCTTTCCAACATCAACAGTTTGATTCTGTAGTAACAGTCTGTACCTAAGGTGTATTATACTTGCATCTTCCTGCTGTATTTTTTCTATGAACTGTCATATACTTGTGAAACTGCTTTCTTCCTTTCCCTTTCGAGACAAGTCCTACAACCAAAAAGAGCACTCATTAATTTTCAATCTCTAAAATCTACAAAACAGTTTGCAAGAGAGAGAAAGGAAAACTAGTGTTAGGCAGGCTTAAGGAACTGGTGAAAAGTGGAGTACTGCAGAGATCTGTTCTGTGACCTATCCTGTTTAACATCTTTGTCAGTGGTCTGAAGGGAGAGATGGAGGACACTCAAATCCAGTTTGTAGATGACACCAAATTGTGTGTGTGGTGCCTGTTTATGTGCTAGAGAGCAGAGTCAGCAGTCATTGAATCATCAAGGTTGGAAGAGATCTACGAGATCGTCCAGTTCAACTGCTCACTTGGCACTGCCACTGTCACCTCTAAACCACTAAACCCACCACCAGATCCAGACACCTCTTGAACACATCCGAGGATAGTGACTCCACCACCTCCATGGGCAACCTATTTCAGTGCCTGACCATTATAACCGTGAAAATTTTTTTTTCTAGTATCTAATCTGAATATCCTGTATCTTAGCTTAAGACTATTTCCTTTGTCCTCTCGCTCAAGGCACAGTAGAAAAGACAACCCCCACCAAATAACAACCTCCTTGCAGAGAAATTGTAGAGAGTGATTAGGTCTCCCCTGAGCCTCCTCTTTTATAGACTAAACAAACCCAGATCCCTCAGACATTCCTTATATGACATGTTTACTAGATCCTTCATGAGCCTTGTTGCCCTTCTCTGGATGTGTTCCAGAACCTCAAAGTCGTTTTTGAAGTGAGTGGCCCAAAAATTGACATAGTACTCGAGGTGCAGCCTCACCAGTGAGGAATACAGGAGGACGATCTCTGCCCTGCTCCTGCTGGCCACACTGTTCTTCGTAGAGTCAGAGGAAACTGGCAGGAATGGATGGCAAAGACCTAATGAAATTCAGCAATGACAAACCATGAATCCTGCCCTCAGAAAGGCAGAGCCCTGCAGTGATGCAGACTGCCACAGAGGAACCCAGGAGCAGCTCTGCAGAGACAGGCCAGCATCCTGGAGGAAAGTTGTCTGAGAAGTTGTGTGCTCTGCAATCAGTAGAGGCCAGTGACACCCTGGGCTGTATGAATAAGAATGTCGTGCAGAGAGTGGGGAAAATGATTATTCTCTGCTTATCCTGTGTGAAACCACTCCCAGATACTTGTGTTTGGTTTGGGTTCCCCAGTATAGAAAAAAACATCAGTAAAGTGGAGTGGGTTCAGCATAGGATCACCAACACAGACGGGGGCTGGAGCACAGGCCCTAAGAGGAGAGGCTAGGGAACTGGCTTTGGTCAGCCTGGAGTAGGACAGCTTCTCTGGTGGGACCTAACAACAGCTGCCTGTATCTACAAAGTGGCTGTTGAGAAGCTGGAGCCAGGCACTTCCCAGCTGTGCATGGTGGATGTGGGAACTCAGGGCTTGTCTTTGACTGCCCTGGAGCCTCAGAGACCTGTGCAGGGGGCTCGGAGGCCCTGGCACCAAGCCCAGAACACCTGTGGTTTGGATTTTAGCCCATGGGAGCGTTTGCCAGCTTTGAGAGAAAATTTACAAGTCACAGGAGTTTAAATAGAATAATAATAAGTTTGTCACAGGGTGAAAAAGTAGATTTTAGGTTTAGTACATGGGGGTGAATGAAGCCAAGATGGAGGAACCTCGTGGTTTTTAGGCTTCTTCCTTCTTCTTCCTCGACTCCATGCTTTTGCTGTGATGGTGGCACTTGGTGATTGGTTTAGAGAGAATACACACTGTCTAACGTAGGTGATAGGTATTGGAAAATAATTGTAAATAAAGTGCACGTAGTTTTTAGTATAAAAGACAAACACCGCCCGTGGGGCGGGAGAGTGCTCTGAACTGTCCTGCCAGGAGGACCTCGGCAGGCCTGAGAAAGAATGTTATAGATAAGATAATATAAACAATAAAGAAAATATACGAGCAGAAGGATCTATGCTTTTTCTTTCATCCTGGGCAAGGAAAAGGACTTTTAACATCTCGGGGACAGTTCTGCAAAAGCAGAAAACCCAACAGGTGGAAGGACAAGAGGCAAAGAAATTTGAAAGAAGCAAGTTCTGTGTCCAGGATGTTGGACTAGAGACCTTCCATGGTCACTTCCAATCTAAGTTATAGTACTGTGTCCTTATGAAGAGACCTTTGTTGGAAAGCCCTTACACCACCAAGATTGTTGATCCTGCCTGCACCTTTGCACTCTTGTAGTTACCATGTAGCAGCAAGGTGTTTTATAGAAAAAATAATGTTGCCTTATATTATTTCATTTTTTTATTTTCTTCAAAAACCAAGGAATTTCCCATCTGAAGAGACTGCATTGTTTCTATCCTGATCGTTTTCTGAGATATCCTGCTGACTCTGCATGAGAAGAGGGAAGTAGTATTATAGTACTCAGGAGGTGAAGAAGCAGCTAGGGAGGCACTCAGTAACTTCTGACATGTATCTAAAGCTGTTCTTTCTCTATTATTCAGGTAATTCAGAGTACTGGTAACCCAATTTGGATAGCAGTCAATACAGAGTTTCGTAGCACACATAATGGATATATTCACATCTGGTTTTTATCTTCATCAATAAGCACAGGTAAAAAGTGAACCAGCTGACCTCACTGTAGTAAGCCAGGAAAGGCTAATGAATATGAGATTCATTAGTGTACTCCTGAGTTAATGGAAGGTATTTTCCCTGTGCTTAGTTCGTGGGATTATTGTATTTCCTGAGAGACCATGGGTCTTGCCAGTCTTTAGTTATGACATTATTGAGGATCACCTCACTAAGTAGCTACAGAAGAACAGGAGAATACCTCTTAATTACACCTTATAATTCATCATGCCATTTTTCCTCTCTGGTATAATAAAGTCTTCCTGACAGTTTCTGTAGAATTAGAAAACTTACAAAGCATTTTATCCTTGCCTTCATAGACCTTTGTATTGCTGAAAGACCCATGGGTTCTGTTGGCAGAAGTGACTGTGCGGGACTTGAGACTAGAACAGAAAAGGTCTCTGTTTAAGGGCAGCAAGGTGAGAAGGCTTTGAGTATTGTTTTTTGTTTGTTCATACTTTTGGATTTTTTTGTTTTTCTGTAGTTTGCTTTCGTTACAGACCTGGGTGATATTTCATTGTTACACTAAACACAGAGTTTTTCCTTAATGAGATGAGGTCCACTACTAAAATTCATTTGTGTCATTTTATGCTTGGGTGTGTCTTATATTCTTAGGTAAGTTTTATTTTCCAGGGACCAGCTTGCTTTAATCAGCCTTTTTGTTTGTTTCTCTTATTTCCATGCATTAAGAAGATTTGTCTCCTGTCTTACTCAGGAAATCATCAAGTCATAACAGTGTACAACAGCTGTGACGTAGCAATGACAGCTGGTTTTCTGTATGTATATTTGAAAAACCCCACCTTTGCTCTCAGAAAGCTTGTCACAGGCCATGCTGTTGGGAATGGGGCAGAGACAGGCTGTCTAATACTAAGACAGTTGTTGTCATAAAAGAAGTGGGCAATGTCTTTTCTAGAACAAGGCATAATTTTCCTGCTGCTGAGCCATGACAGAATTTGGAGGCTAAAATCAACTTGGATTTTTTAAAGGAATTACATTTGTTGTGTAAAAGTTCACAGAATGTTAGAAGTCGCCATATCTGATAACTGTGTTTTCTCTTCATTGTTCTGATGAGGCATTAACTTACTCTATAGGCACACAAATGCTGAAATAATAAGGAAAAGTGGTTCTTGTATCTCAGCCAGGAAGGGTATGAATAACCCTAGGGGTTACTGCAATACATCTGGAGAGCATGGCTGCATGCTTTTCAGCTGGTTGGACTTTTCTTCATTACTACTGTGAACTCTGCAATCAAACCTCATTCTCTGTGGATATGCAGTACATATGTGTGCAATTTGTCACTGGAACAGGCTTTCCAGGGAAGTGGTTATGGCACCAAGTCTGTCAGAGTTCAAGGAGCATCTGCACAATGATCTCAGTCATATGGTTAATTGTTAGGTCATTGTGTGAGGAGCAGGGAGTTGGAATTGGTGATCCTTATGGGTCCTTTCCAACTTGAAATATATTACAATTTTAATTTCACCTCACAAGGACTCTGAGCACTATGCCAGCTGGTTTTATTATGTAAAAGACAAAATTCTATTGGAGTATGTAGCTGCCAAAGCACATCTCTCTCTCATTATACTCACAGAAATGTGTGTGTTTGCTAGTTGTCTGTAGCAAGGCAGCTTTTTTCTCTTGCTTTATCCTTACTCCTAGCCCAGCCATGGTTGAATACTATATATGTCAACAGCTGTTTCTAATCATTCTGGTAGAGCTTGTGTGAAAAGGACAATGAGGTTTTCATAAAGCATGGAGTCACAGGCACGCTGTCCTGAAGGTTATACTTCCTTTGGGAGTTGACTCTGGAAACATTTGCAAAAGAGGGTGCGAAGTTATGCATTTTGGATCTAAATCTCAAACTGATGACTAAAGCAACATGAGACAGCATTTGGTGTGGAACATCATGATGAGTACACCTGTTAACATCCCACACACTGAGGAAAACAACCCTCTAATAAGAAAGAGTTACACAGACTGCATCTTGTGCAAAGCTTTCCAGTACATTTGTAACCAAGAGAAACAGTTGAAAACATTAGTTGCTGCAATGTGTTTTGTTGGAAGTTACCAGACTTGTAAGTCTGGGTTTGTGGAAAAGTACGTTTCAAAGGCAATTATGGCTTTTCACAAACTTGCATATTATACATCGAGGGGTGTGTTATGTTAAAGAGAAGATATGTTGCCCATGTATGTTTTTTGTGATGCATAAATAGTTATGTAATGCATAAATAGTTTTTTATCCTAACTGGTTTGACTGGGAACCCAGTGAGAATTTTTGTGTTTTCATCACTGTCATCAATTATAGAATTCGTTTGAGTTTAGAAGTATAGGCTTTGTTGTTGATGAAAATTACTATGGTTTTGCTGTCCAAGTAGCATTTATTACCACTAAAGCAACATCACAAGATTGCCAGAATATTACAGAGTGAACTAAGCCATAGTCTGTAAATTTCCTTAAAAGATTGCTCTTTTTTATTTCATTTGATACTATGTATCTCAGGTGTGGTATGTGTAGTTATGGATGGTTTGACTGGCTTGCAGAATCTTTCTGTGATTCTAGAGAGGAATAATGTAGTCATAACAAATGTGTCTGTACACTTATTGCTGAGTTGTATTAGGAAATCAGCTTAGTCATAGCTCTATTTGTAAATTGCAGAATTAAGTTCTTTAAGATATACTCCTGTCTGAATGATCACCCAGTGCTGGAGTAGTCTGCTGGGTTGTTTTATCTCTGCAACCATCTTTCTCAGTATCTTTCCTCCCAAGTGCAGATTGATTTCGTAGAGAAGATGGAACATGATGGGACCGTAAGGATAGCTCATTTGTTGGCCACTCAGCATTGGTTGTCAGCCCTTGGGCAGTGGCCCACACCAGCTCTGAGATCTTGAGGCTTCCACAATCAAGAGCTAATTCTACTAGTTAACAGAATATTGAGTAGATTTTTCTTCAGAAACACAAGAAATTGTCGTCTAAAATCAAATTAATGTGGTCTCAAGAACACTGTTGTAAGCTTATAGATTTCTAAGAGCACTTTAATTAATCAAGCCCCTATCAGCTACAACTAAAGCTCTATTTGCTTCTCTTTGTCAAATCTCTGCACAAGTAAGATTTGTTTTTCTCCTCCATCATTTAGAAATGCTTAAGATGATTGATTCATTTTTGCTTTCACCAATTAGAGGATTTTATTGATATTGTTACCAGTCTCTGCACTGTATGCTCCTTGTCCAGTTTCAATCTGCTACTTTGCAAAAATTGTCTTTATGGTGGGTATCACTCAACCACATAATTAAAGAGCTAATGAAGGTTCTTGTAACTCACTGAAATGATGTATTAGTAGACTGTCCTGCTGATTTTACTGCAATGACACTGAACTGCATCTTGAACTAACCCATCGGACCCTTCCATTTCGCTCCTTACAGCCACCATTAAAAGTAGGATTTATCAAGGCCCTCATGTCATATTTTTAGAGGACTTTCTTATTTTTATCAGATCAGTCAATTCTCTTTTTCACTGGAAAGTGTTGTGGAAATCCTGGCAATAACTTTTATAAAAATTCTTCAAATGAATAATTCAGGACATTAAAATTTGTTACTAATGAATGGATGAGAGTCTTCGCAATGCTTTAACATATTTAAGAGTATTTCCATCCCTGAGGCAAAATGGGCAAGGAGTCTACTGAGTTTCTCCTGTGCCTATTGCTCATGCCCCAGAGATGTTTTACATGCTTATTAATTACTTATCTTTAAATCTTTTAAACATTACCCCTTGGCTTGGGAGAGTGCTGGAAGGTCACCCCAAGTTAGTGAAATCTATATGGGCAGAGCCTCAGTGAAGGACATTCAGTCCTTCACTAACATTCAGTAGCTGTTTATTCTAGAAGGTTTCTTTCCTCATGTGGATCTGACAAATTGACCTTCCTCCTGTAAGCTTTGAAGTGCATCTCAGCTACAATTAACTTAATAGTGATGACTGATACTTGGGCAAACTAATTGGTTTGATGGACTTTAAGTGCAATGTTAGAGTTTTTTCTCTAAAAAATAGAATTTTCCTATTGGTAATAGGAAAATAAGTCTGTTTAAAGACAAAGGAGGAGTCTGCAGGGGCTAGGCAGTAGGAACCCATGCAATCTGTAGTCTCAGCACAGATAAACTTCTCAGCTTTGTATAGTTATACTACAGAATTGATTTCTTTTCATGATGGGCTGACAGCAGCCTGTTTTTCTGTATAGATTAAAAACAATCATGAGAAATCAGAATCAAGAAGACGAACGCATCCATTTTGTACTTTAAAATTGCTTTTGCCCTCCTTTTCAAACAAAAAACCTTCCAACTTACTTTTATTTACACAGACCTATTCACCTTGGTGTAATTTTTTCCCCCTCTTCACAGGGAGTGGCATTTCTGTTTTTAAGATACTGAATTTGTTAGCAGATTTGTTGGAAACAGCTCTTACAGTCCACATAATTAATCTTGCATTATAATGGGTGTTTAATACTCAGTAAAGCAAAACAGTGGACATTTTCCTCTTGGTACCAGTTCAGCAGCATAATTAAGCACATTTTACTTTTGGGTTCCTGAGAACCCCTTAGAGATTTGAAGGGAAATAAGAAAGCCTTTTGTAAAAGTTAACTTAAAAAGTAAATGGATGGAGAATGTAGAAAAGACAAATATATGCATGAAAGTACTGGTTTTTCGATTACTTCTTTCCTTTTTATTTTCATCCATTTTCCTATGTACTCATTTCTTTCAGGCACTGAGCCCTTGTATAAAACACTTGTCCTGTAAAGGAGAAACTGAAGCTGTGCTGTGGCTGAGTCAGCATCCTCCAGCACAAACCTCCTAGGTTGTGTCTCTTCATAAATCTCAGTGTGGGTGGCATGCTGAAACTGGGCCAGAAGGACATAAGACATGGAAGGGGAAGAGTGCTGAAGAACACAACTCAGAAGATGGGGTTGCCTGTCCATAGACAGTACTGTAGTGTGAAATCATGTAAAGCTTGTGAACATTCTGAGCACTGCTGCAGTTAAGATACAGGTTCAGCAAAGCCTGAATTACACCTTCTTCACTCAGTGTGGTGTTTTTTGTGGAAGTCTGGATAAGCCCATATGTCTACTTGGTATCTATGCAGGGCAGTGCAGAGATATTCTGTAGAGTCCCACTGCCTGTGTGTTTGTGCCAGCAAAGCACCAAACTTGACCTGTGAAGGAGGCCAGCCAACAGGGGCACTCATTGTCTCTGACTGCTTCTGCTTAAAAGATAGCCCCTTCACCTTGAGCTTACAGGTACCCTCACTGTGCTCCATTGCTCAGTGTAACATTTATTATTCTCCTTCAGAGGTGCATATGTTGAGGGAGTACCCAGCAGGATTTAAATAACTAGTCCTCCCACAAAAATTTTGGCTATGGGCTTTGTAGGCCTGCCCCTGAGAAATGCTTCACTCTTTTTTCTAGTCTCCTTTCTTGACTATTCTCATCTTGCCATGTCTGTGTTTTCCTGCACTCACAGCAGAAAGGAATACTATCATAAATACCGTACTTTAAATAAACACTTGCTCTTAGCAAACTCAGTCCAGATACGGGCATCCAGGTAGACAGTCTGGATTAGTTCAAAACACAGTGGATTCATTCCGAATGTTATCATTAAGTGGAAGAGAAAGAAGAAATAAGTGTTGGTAATGTGATAAGTTCAAAAGAGTGAACTTATTAATAGTTTGGAAAAAGAATTTTACAATAAACTTATTCCTAGTAAAAGGTAACTAAGAGTCATTTCTAGCAGTTAAAAGTTAATTCACTTAAGATCTGTTTTCATTATTTGTAATGAGAGCACAAGTATTTCACCTGAAATTAAGGGTTTTCCGTTATGATTTACCTAAATTTTCTTTTTAAAAAAGGCAGGAATATTGGGTTTTCACTTGACCTAACAATATATTTAACACAGATGAACAAGACAGTGCTCCTTAGTCACTCTACTCATAGCAAACACCGCCTGAGTCAGTACTTATTCAATTAAATTTTATTAAGTTTGTACCAATGGCTATTATCTAGGAGTTGCATCCATTTCTGATTCCTTTTGGAAGATCTACTCCATGCTAAAATCTTTGCTGTGATTTTTTTAAAAAACTGACAGAAGACATTTAGGTTGTGATGGTTTTTATTTTCTGGACACTGCCAGGAATTGTATGTTTTGTAGTCTGATGTACTGTGCTTTCATGCTGACAGCAGTATCCATACCATAACAGTCTGACTGAGCAAAAGCAGGTGTCAAAGACTTATTGGCCAGTTTCATGCCTGGAGTAAGGGGCTTCTTATAAAATCCATGGTGGGATTTTTTTAAAGGCTGAATTTCCTCAAAAGGAGGGATAGCTCTCGGTTTCTATATGTCCAAACTTCAATTAAATTGAATTAAATATTTAGCTCTTCAGAGACCTGTTTTCTCCTATGGACTCTCATTGCTAGAACTCTGTATTATCATTCAGATTTCAGAGCGGAATTTATAAGCCAAAGTTGTACTTCAGGCCTTGAAACCTAGGCCTGCATTTGAGGACTCCACCACTGTAACTTCCTAAAAGTGATTTAACTTCCCAGAAAGCAGATTCTTTAATGGCTCATAGTGGTCCCAAATTTGGGATGGTAACAATCTCACTATGACATGTATATAATTTGTATGCACTCGTTAGGTTTAATACTGGCAGTAATTTAGTATCTTGATCTCTACAACAGAAACCTATTTGCAGCACCTGCAAGTGTGGGGTGATAAGTCCCAGCTTTGCATGCCATTTGTTTCACTTATTTTTTAAAGGTGCATTTACCATCCCATTCACCAGTGAGTTCTGCATCAGTGGCAGTTCACTCCACCACAGATTAGAGATTAGGCTAGAGTACAGTGTCCATAAAAAGTATCCTTGCACCTCCTGCCCATAGTGGACAGGATTATCACATTAGTTTTGAAGGCAAAGGCAGACTCAGTGAGGAGCTGTGCTGGCTATTTTTACTTTGACCACTTAACTCCCTGAGTAGTAAGGAAGAGGCAGTGGCTTTCTGCGGTCCTTTCTCAGAGATATGAAGTAGAGCTGTGCTGCAGCTGTTGGCCTGCTTACAAATACATTTCAGTTCTGCAATGCTCTCCTTGTTCTCTATCTGGCTGTGCAGTTAGGCATATGAATTTGCTTTTACCCTCTGGGGCAGCATCAGAAAGTTACCTGTGGGGATTGGAACACAAATTAGTTTTCCAGTATTTTGGAAAGTGTCTCAAGTACTTTTTAGAGTGCTGTCTTTTTTGTATGTTGCACAAGGTGCTTGTAACATTTGACTGAGGTGCTGCAGAGCCTATGTAGGAAAACTTGATGGTATGAAATGTGGAGCTGTGTGTTCACACCATGACCTACAGGTGGCAACAAGGAATATGATTGACTGCGAGGCCTCACTGTGGGTATCGGGGAGCCTGAGTTCCGTGATGAGTGTTTTAATCATCCTTGTGATGGTGCAAGTCTGCTCCTAAGGAAGACAGATGAAGTCCAATGAATTCCAAGGGGTCAAAGGGAGATACTAAGTTTTAAATTTGTTTGATTTGGAGGTTTAAAGCCAAGTGTCTGACTTTCCACACAAGACTCCTTGGTATGGTGGTGATTGTGCTGAACATGAGTTCCGTGTGGCTCAGTTTCTTGTATGCATCTGTGGTATTACAAGACATGAACCAGGTAGATTTTATTCACTGATTTAGCTAAACTATGCAGAGGAGAAGCATTACTGGACCTGGACTAGTGCAGATTAGCTCATTAGAGGGGTTAAGATTGGACACTGGCTGGAATGTAACAACCATGCCTGGGCTGAGTTCATGATCCCAAGGAACATGGGCCTGGCAGGGAACATAGTCTGGTTACTGAGTTTTAGAAAAGCAAACTTCCATTTGTTTGAAGAATTAGTGAATGTGCTTCCCTGGGAAACTGTCTTTAAGGACTGAAGAGCAGACCATAGCTGACAACTCTTCAAGATCACTTTTCTTTGAGCACAAGAGCTTTCCAACCCAGTGTTTAGAAAATCAAAGAGAGTAGGACAGAAACTGGCATGGCTGAGCAAAGATCTGCTTTTCAAACTGAGGAATAAGAAGGAAGTGCATAGCCTATGGAAGCAGGACAGGTGACCTGGGAAGAGTATAGAGATATAGCTTGTATGTGTAAGGATGGGTTAGGAAAGCTAAAGCACACACAGAATGGGACTTGGCAAGGCATGTGAAGAATAACAAGAAAGGGTTTGATAAGTACATAGCTCAGAAAGAAAGGCCAGAAAATAAAGGCTGTGTTAAACGAGAAGAAAGAATGGTGAAAACAGAAATTGAAAGGTCTGAGATACTCATTGAGTTCTTTGCCTCAGTCTTCACTGACAGTCAGGCTTTCCACATCTCTGAAGTCTCTGAACCTCCAGGTGGGGGCTGGGGGAGTAAAGTTCCTGTTATTGGCAGTGAAGAGTGGGTATGAGAACCCTTGATGAAGCTAAATAGGCACAATAAGCCATAAGGCCTGATGAGGTGCACTCCAGGGTCCTGAGGGAATTGTAATATACTTGCCAAGCCATCTTCCATTATATTTGAGAAGTTACAGTGGTCAGGCAAAGTCCCTGGAGCCTATAAAAAGGGAAACATCACTGCTGTTTTTGAAAAGGGGAGAAAGGAAGACTGGGAACTACAGGCTGGTGAGCCTCACCTCTGTGCCTGGGAAGATCATGGGGCAGATCCTCATGGAAGCAGTGTTAACACACATGCAAGACAAGGACATGATTCAAGGCAGCCAGCACAACTTTACTAAGGACAAATTGTGCATGACCAGCCTGGTGGCCTTGTATGATGGAGTGTCTGCAGTGGCTGACAAGGGAAGTCTGTTATATACTTAGGTTTGTGTTATGCCTCTGACATGGTCCTACATGGCATCATAAAGAGGGGTGGCCAGCAGGGTCAGAGAGGGGATTCTGCCATTGTGAGACCCCACCTGCAGTGCTGTGTCCAGTTTTGGGGTCCTCAGCATGAGAAAGTGGTGGACCTGTTGTAGCAGATCCTAAAGAGGACCACGAAGATGGTCAGAAGTCTAAAGCACCTCTCCTGTGAGTACAGGCTGAGAGACCTGAGGTTGCTCAGCCTGGAGAAGAGAAGATTCTGGAAGACCTCCAGGCAGCCTCTCTGTACCTAAAGAGGGCTTATGGAAAGATGGAGAACAGCTTTCCATATACACAGTAATGGAACAAGGGGGAGTGTTTTCAAACTAGAATATGAGGGATTTAGATTAGATTATTAGGAAGCATCCTTCACCATGAGGGTAGTGAAGCACTGAAACAGGTTGCCTAGAAAAGTTGTGGACAACCCATCCCTGGAAGTGTCCAAGACCAGGTTAGGGGGGCATCTGTACCCATGGCCTCTGGTTCCATCCTTATCATGGAACTAGATGATCTTCAAGATCACGTGCAATCCAACACGTGTCATAATTCTGTGATTCTATGACTTTGCCTTTCTGCTAGGGCAGTTTTTAGTTTTTGCTGGTGAAAGATTTCAAAAACAAAAAAAGGCCAATGTGAGACTGAGAGGAGAAAATATTAGAACAGTTTATTGGCACAAGTTATGTTACATGAATGCCAGGAGGCTCCATTGGTAGAAAGCTAATTCACATAGTCGTGATTAGAATTTATTGATGATTTTTGCAATTATTAGCAATCCATTACTCAGGACTATTGTCAGCCAAAAAAAATCCACCTGAAGTTGCCAGTTTTCAAGAGAGAAACTACCCTTGAAAACTTGATTCAGAGCTTGATTCAGCATACGTTTATTCCACCTGTATTTTAGTATTTTAGTTAAAACATGGCCGGAGCTGAGAAAGGAAAACCAAAAAAAATCCTGTCTTTTTTAGATGCTGCATAGTTGAAGTGTCTCCAGATGCCTTTTCTTCCTTGATTTCTTTTACTATGATTGTTCTCTTTGAGATGTAGCATACTAGAATGCAAAAAGTAAGGGAACTTTTCTACCACCTATTTTTTTTCTCTGCCTTATGATCTTGACAGCCTCTCTGCCAGACGTGACAGCTTACGTCTTATCTTAGTGATGTGTCCTGGTTATCTGTGTTGTGTGCAAGGGCTTAGCATTCCACTGCTTTTTTTGCTTAATAAATTAAAGACTGGGAAGGAGTAACACTGTAATACTTGACCATATAAGGGAGGTGACTGTTTTAGTTCTGCTCCTTGCACAATATGCAGTTGAAGCCTTTTAAGGGAAGGTGGTGCAGACAGAGTGAAAACATCCAGAAGCAGAACATCTATTCCACGTTACAGTTGGTGTGAGTGCTCCTGCTGTCATTGCTACTACTGTGAATTTCTCACAGTCTATTGCAATTGCATGGATAAAAACTGAAGACCTAGGGATGTAACTAAAAAAAAAAGTTACAACCATTTGGTTCATTACTCTTGCATCTTGATAAATAGTAAGAATGAAGAGACAACTGACCAAAGGTGAAATTAATTAGACTTCAGAAGCTGAAAAATGAAGTTGCAAAGAGCTCTCCAACATCAGGAAGAAGAGACCAAAGAGAGAGCAAGTGGAAATACCATGCAATGAGAATGGAATAAGAACTCAGTGACTAATCAGGCAATGAATATGGTGTCAGAAAACTAAAAAAAAAATTGGGTTTTTTTGCAGAAGATATCTGAATATTAAAGAGAGTGCTACAAAAGAATGAAATGATTAAATTTTGGGTCTTGTGCAAGTGCAGATAAATTCTGTAGTATATGGTTAGAAAACAGCCAACCCAGTATCTTTAAGAAAGGGATAGCAAAATTGATGTAGGTAAACATAAACTACTTGTGTTGACCTCAAAAGTATCCAGACTGCTAGAAAAAAATCCAAGCAACTCAGGCAGTAAAATATCAAATACAAAGATTTATAGGCTAAGGTTCGACTGTGTGAAGACTTAACTTTCAGTAGAGAAAATATATTCTTGATGAATCAGATGCAAGTCCCTCATTGAGATATTTTTAATTCTTTGCATGAAGCAAAACTACAGAAGTGGAAAGAAAAAGAGTTTCTGTTACTTTCAGTCAAATAATAGTCTTGTCTTTGAAATAAAATATGCTTCAGACCTAAAATCATATGAGGCTTTTATCAGCTGGAGATTAGATAACGCAGACTACTTCAGTGACTAGGTAGAGATTTAGAAAGCCTAATGAGAAACCTTTTCCTTCTATAGCTATAGTAACTCTGAAATAAACCATTACAGAGGTTTGTTCTCTTTTGGAGTGCTGCTACAACACACTATCCTTCAGTGGCCCATGTCTGTCCCACAAATTCCTTCAATTCCTGATAGTTAGTGCCAGTCAGTGATTACCCTTCTGCAGAGTAAGACTTGCTGTTCTCTGAATTACAGGACCTTGTTTACCTCAGTGCTGGCACCCCAGAGAGGAGCAGGATTGAAAATAAGACATTGAAAATATCCATGGAACACTAGTCAGTGTGTTGAAGCCTGTTCACCTTGGTGCCTATGAGCATCTTTCACATGTCAGCTGATACCTACAGGTGGTGGAAGATGAGAGACAAGGACATGCTGTTGCTGCTTCTCTAGTGTTTCTTCCATTACAACCTATTTCTTCCTCTAAGTTCAGGCTCCAGAATGAAAGTGCAATTTCTGCAGTTTAGATGATGCAGTTTATCCTAGAGAACATTTCACCTACAATATAAACTCTAGCCAGTTACCTACATCTTTACAAGTTTGTAGGACCTGTCAAGGAAAGCCCTTCCCCCAGTGTTGTGACCTTTATCTTTGTGGTGAGCAGGCATCACAGCTTTGGCAGGATGATTCTGGCTGATTGACTGATCTATTCTTGGAAGTTATTAAGAGTTTCACTGGCAGAAGAAAGTCAGCTTGCTGCAGGCTGTTGTATTTGAATTATTTATATTCACTAGGATGTTTTTGTGGCATTGTAGAGATTAGGTTGGAGAAAACTTCCCTCTGACTCTTGTTAATGTAAGTCAGGGTAATTCTGCTGGTGTCAGAGGTGTTTTGCTAGTGCAAAACCACCATGTCTGGGAGATACCATCAAGGACCACTTTGTTTTATTAGCTTACCTGTGAAAAATAGTCTGTTGTGTCTACTGAAAACTGAAAGAAAATTATCACAAAGGTCTTTAACACTTTTAAATAAAATAAGTTTTTTAAAAGGGAAAGTAATCTTTTTTTTCACAGTTTAGCAGGCTAATATTTTTAGAATTCCAAGGAAAAGAATCTGGGCTGTCAAGAGTCCTGTATCCTCTGTTTTCCTAGTTAGGTGACATGTAAATGGCTATGAAGTATAAAGAAGACCTGGGATATTCAGATGTGAAGCTGTACAGGAAGACCCGTTGCCTTGTGACGTTTTCCACATTAGTCTCTTAGGTCTTCCAGAAGAATATTAGAACTAGCTGTTATATTTTTTCCTGTTAGGAAATTTTTTAAAATTCTAATCTTTATTAGAAGGCTATAACTATGTTCTGTATTACTTTTATTGTGAGCTGGCCACATGCTTAAGTATTATAGAGTTCAAGAGCTGGCTTGACACTTCTCTGTTGGCAGTAAACTCTCCAATAATTCTGTTTTCTAGAGATGAAATAACTCAAACTGCTTTTCAGGGTTGCATTGTATACATTCTCCTTATGTTTGAATAAAAAGTGGGCAGTCGGTATAGGTAATGTGCGACTAGCTGTTCAAAATAAAAATAACAGTGAAACTGTGAAATAGTAGGGGAGTAAATTTAACTATGGAACTATACAAGAATTTGTATTCCTATTTTCACTCATTTTGTAATCTCCCCATTTAAAAGCATATGCTCCTGCTATTTTTAAACTAACAAAGTATAGTTTTAAATAACGTGTGTTATTTAAAAGCGTAAAAAGTACAGTCCACTCTTCTTTGATTTAACTTTTTCTCCTTAATTAGTGTTTCAGCATCCTGGGAACATAAATGCCGTGAGTTCTGATATGGGCAGACTAACTAAGATTATTCTAAGGTTATAACTAAGGTTACCTTTCAGTTTGGCTCCAAATGTAGGTGCTCTGTTTCCTAGTCTATCAAGGGGTAATTACTGCTACACACTGACAGAAGAAACTTTACTGCATAATCTCATTGATGTAGTGAGCACTCACACTAAAAGAAGGCAAGCAAGAGTAGTGTTTGAAGTCAGTCCCATTAAATGTCCAAGATAACAAGAACCAGAATGTCTGTGGTTTATTGTCTTCTTTCAACATAGTTCATACTCACGGAACATATAAACACAGGTATATCAACTGTGTGGCTAGACATAAATAGGATGCCTTTACTTCAAATAGGGAAATGAACCTATTTATAGGGCATATTTTTCACAGTTTTTATTTTTAATTGCTCTGGAAGTATATTCCATCCATTAAGTCAGGCCTTTTAACAGCCAATACCTACAACATGAAGGGTCAGAGCCTGAGGTATTGCCCTTACAGGTTCACTGCTGCATCAGTATCTTGATGATGCATTGTACATATGTAAGGATATATAAAATTTACTGTCTTTTCTAAGACCTCTGGAAGATACAAACCACTTAGATAGTACCAGTTCCAAGACTCACTTCCTGAGAGAAGTAGTATCCTTTCTGATTAAGAGAGCTCATACAGACAAAACTCCTTATATTTACTTGACTTTACATTTCTAACTCCCCAAATTTGGGAATTCTACTGTAAGTATAATGTAATAATAGTAGTGTAAGCATACAGAAAGAAGAGAAACTTGAAAAGCTGTACATACATAGTCTTGGTTGAACTGTCCTGTGAAGGTACATTTCTAAAAACATTGTAAAATGTAATTAATGGAGCTATGATTTGTTAGAGATAAAAACCCTTACTCTGAGTCATCAGCAGTTCTTGCAGAGTTGCGAGTTCCTGAAGCCCTTATCCTAAGCATTTATTTGCCTAACATCTATCAAGCCTGTCAGGAAGCCATATGCTCCATTAAATAGTGCTGGAAATGTTCAGTTCAGCAGTACACAGAAACTAATTTTCAAATTTTGGTCCACAGGGATTTTACCAGTCTCAACTGGAACTTCTTTAAAAAAAAAAATCTGGATTCTTGCTGTAGCAGTGATTGACAGCTCTGATTTAGGAATTTTGTCTATAAAAGAGCAGATTGGTAAATATAAAGTGAAAAAAAAGTTTTGTTAAAATGAAGTTTTGGGGTTTTTTAATACTTTTTCTCTTCTGAAGTAATACCCAGTCACATTTTTTGTTTAGAAAGATGTAGATGTAGGAGCATAAAAAATTCCTCTCCTTTCCCTCATCTAATCTCTGTTTTCCCTGGCTTTGAAGATCTAGTAATTTCACCGTCACATATTAGTTTCCTTCCTCTGAGAGTGTTTTCCTGTATTTTGTGTGATTATGTGTTTGATCTAATGCAGCATATTATTTCTCAGAGTCTGCAGCTTTGAGAATTTCTGCAACTTCCTGTGGGAACCCTCCTCATGTTTTCTGGGGTGATTTTTCACCATGAATAGACTGCATAAAGGCACATTCTTTATGTATTGAGACTTCCAGTGATGATTCTTTATTTCAGAAAAATGTCAGTAAAATAGGAGTATCCTAATTTTCTGTGTACTTCTACTTACTGACTTTGTTAAAGTATTAAAAGCCAGAAACAACAACAAAAAAAGAAATTGCATGGAACAACCTGTCTTATTCCTATGATAAACTATTCATACTGTAAACTTTGTACAAAGTGAGCCCACATGCCAACAGAAACAACACTTGTATTTTCATTGCTAGCCTAGTGCATAGAACTCTTTGAAAACAGCTACAGCCCCTGGAAGCTTTTAGTGCTGATCGGGGTAAGTCCATCCCAGGTTATTTGTTCCCCAGGTGGAGGAGTATAGAAAAGTAAATGAGAAAGGATTTCCTTCTCCAAAAACTGTACCAGGATATGGGAACATTTCTGCAAGCAAACATATTCCAGCTGTATTGTTAGGCTACCTTAAGAGAATTGGTTTTGCTGTTCCAGCATGTTAGATGTTGCCTTCTGGTTTATTATTTTCACTTTTTTGGCAGTATAGTCCTGTTTTCAGCCTGAAGTTATTGTATCACAGAGATTAAATTCTTTTGTGTTCTGGATTTTTTGAAGAGCCAGACAGACACCTGTTCATCTGTGCCCTGTGAAACCTCCTTTACAGAACAGCATTTTTAAGGGTCAGTAATATATGTATAATGCTGTATAAACACAAGGAGGTACACACCCACCTCTAAAACAGAGGTATGAAATCCAAGTTTAGGATTAAAAATTTTGATAGTACCCCTTCCTTCATGTACATTTTTGTCTCTTTTCAAATAAATATTTGAATTCAAATTTAAATATTTAAATATTCAATTATTACTCTATCTCATTTAAAAATCACACATTTTAGATGTAATATATAAATTAAAAAATGAACACCTAGGCTGAATAGGAGGGAACTTAGAGAATGGATATTCTTACATAAAAGAAAGAATTTGGAGACTGCATTACAATGCAGGTTAACAGTGTGAAAATTTCAGAGAAAATACTTAAGAGCTGAACTGTCATGCTACCACTTATGGTGGTGAATGGAACTAAGTCCAGTTGTTGGCTGATCACTTGTAGTGTTCCCAGGACTCAGTGCTGGTGCTCGTCCTATTTAACATCTTCGTCAAGGATTTGGATGAGGGAATAGAATTCAGCTCAGTCAGTTCACAGACAACACCATCAGGCAGGAGTGCTGGGTCTGCTGGAGGGCAGGAAGGCTCTGCAGAGGGATCTGGGCAGGCTGGACCATGGGCCAGGGCCAGTGGGGTGAGGCTCAACAAGGCCCAGTGCTGGGTCCTGCCCTTGGGTCACAGCAGCCCCAGGCAGTGCCACAGGCTGGGGCAGAGTGGCTGCAAAGCTGCCCAGAGGAAAAGGAGCTGGGGGTGCTGGGGACAGCAGCTGGACATGAGCCAGCAGTGCCCAGGGGGCCAAGAAGGCCAATGGCACCCTGGCCTGTACCAGCAATGGTGTGGCCAGCAGGGCCAGGGCAGGGATTGTTCTTTTGTACCTGGGGAATGACACTGAGCTGCTCTGGAGCATGTCCAGAGAAGGGCAGTGAAGCTGGTGAGTCTGGAGCACAAGTCCTGTGAGGAGCAGCTGAGGGAGCTGGGGATGTTTAGCCTGGAGAAGAGGAGGATCAGATGGGGGCTTTATCACTCTCTACAGCTGCCTGCAAGGAGGTCGTAACCAGGTGGGGGTCAATCTCTTCTGACACGTATCAAGTGTAAGGACAAGAGGAAGTGGCCTTAAGTTGTGCAAGGGAAGGTGCAGATTCAGTGTTAGATTTTTTCACTGAAAGAGTGGCTAGACGTTGGAATAAGTTGCCCATGGAGATAGTGGAGTAACTCAAGGTATTCAAGAGATGTCTGGATGTGGCACTTGCAGTGATTATGGTGGTCCTAGGCTGATGTTTGGACTAGATGATCTTGAAGATCTTTTACAACCTTGACAATTCTGTGATTCTGTCATTTAGATATATTTATGTACCAGGTTTTGAAGGGGTCAATGCCAGCATATTTTGACAGTTATCCCATCTACTTCCTGCACTTAATTCTTAAATTTGACAGAGATGTGCCATTAGAAAACAGGTATTTTGTTGATTTTTTGAAGGGTGACTGCTTTCGCCTTGATACTCCTAGACAGATTGTGTTAAGTGTGTTGAATCCACCTTTGATCTGCTTTGCTTTGGCTTGACTGGAGTTAAGATTAAGTAGACTCTCTTGCTTCAAGAAATGTTGTTAGGTGTGATAGTTGAGGCAATCGTAGGGTCCTTGGTAGCTGGTCAGATTGCTTCACTGCATCTCAGTTCTTACTTTCCATATTATAAGACAGTTGGTTCTGAAAACCCTAGGCACACAATGAAAACCAGCAAACACAATTAGAAAGAAGATTGGTAATAAAATCCTATCTTGGGATTTAGAGTTCTTTAGAGTTGAGTGGGTTTTCTTTCTTTCTTATTTTTTAATCCAAGAAAGGTTTTTTTTCATTATAGTTTTTAACAGGAATATTTACCAGTTAGCAAGCTGGGGAAAACAATGCTCATCCAGCTTATGAGGTGGTTAATTTTGGTTCTTGAAAACACTGGCACATCACCCAGATAATGAGAGGGTTTCTTGTATTACATAATAGGAGACAGGGAAAATACGTTCAGGCTCAAGTTGAGACTGGGAAACGTTTTTAAAGAACATACTTAATGGCAGCATTCCTATATTGTCTTGTCTTTGAACACATTACAAGAAGTAAAAGTATCTCTCAAGCACTTTGATATTTGACTGCCTGTATTTTGTAAAGGAAGGTGCTTCAACATGATACTTTAACTTCCATTAAAATATTAGTATAACAAAACTGTCCATCCTTAGATTAGCTGTTTCTTGGTCAGTAAGAAGAGAAAGATACTGGTAAACCCTATTGAACTGAGGTCCTACATTTTCCAAAATAATATTCTTAATGTATAAACATACTTGGGTTCTGGTTGAAATTAGATGCTGAGACAAGGATCAGTTTTGAATGGTAGTGTTGATTTGTTCTTGGTTTTGGTTGTTTGTTTTTTTTTTTAATTTTAGCCCAGCTGTCAGGAGATGTAATGAGACCTAGAATATTCCTCAACTGATCTCAGATCATATGTAAAAAAACCACTGTCTTAATCATTATTGTATGTTTTCCAGAGTGGCAAAAGTAATGAAGGTTCCTGTGTACGAGACACCAGCAGGATGGAGATATTTTTCCAATCTCATGGACTCTGGACGTTGTTCCCTTTGTGGTGAGGAGAGTTTTGGCACTGGTAAGTAATACATAATCAAAAATTACCACAGACTTTTAATTTTTCCTGGATGCCTCCAGTCAAGCCCAAAAGAATCAGCAAATTAGCTCTGTCTTGTGCTGAAACAGAGAACTTTCTGTTGTTCACATATTGAGGTTCATCTTGTAAGTGTGGTGTTCAGCACCTTGAGACATGAAAAATGTAGAAAATTTACATTCAGCAGTGGCAAGCAATGTTACTACTGTCCAGACAACTTCTGGAGGTGCCTGGCACTCTCTTCTGACTTGAACATAATGCTAAAAAGCCTCACTGGTTCCACTCTTTAAGTCTTTTCACAGACTGCAAAAGCATTTGGAGGGATTTTGCCTACATGGAAGCCACTTTTTTCCTAATGTGATTAGGTGTACAAAGTCTATACTGGTATATCTGATGGTACATCTAAACAAAACTGTTGCAGGCTTTCCTTTCTGGAACATCACAATTGCTTAAGCGTCAGACAATATCATCATTAGAAGAAATTCAGTTACACGTCAGCATTTGTGTTTTCCCTAGATATTTCTCCCTCATTGGTCCCAAGAACCTATCAAACAATAGAATGCAGAATGAATGACAAATTTGAGCCATCAGAAATACAGTATTGACAGTAAACAAAAAAGCAAATAATTGAACTATGTAGTCTATAAATCTACACAAATGTGGTTTTAGTTTATGAGAATAACAGAATAAATTTCGATGTGTCTTTTTTTCTTTCCTGGATTCTGGCACAGAAATTCTTCCTTTTCATTTATTAGTAAGGCTATATTACAAGTCTTTTTGAAAAAGCACAGACCAGAATAACATAATAATAAAATAATAATAATTTGCCTGGTTAATAGTTTATTCTATATTTTGTTGTGAGTTATATGGAGTTCTTGAGTGCGTAATATTTTGAATGTATAATAACTGCAGCCAAGAGCCTGCAACTCTTTGTAGAAAATTACTTACCATGAAACTTGATTACAAATTTCATCTTGCTTTAATGGACTTATGTCAAGTATTAAGTTTATTGGTTGGGGTTCATTAGAGCAGAATGCTGCTTTGTTGAAAATAGTGATACCTTTAAGCAGCCATAGATATGGCACTTCATGTATTATGTTCTTGTTTGCTGTATGGATCTGAATGGGCTATGATACAAGAATCAGAAATATATTGTATTTCTTCGGGTCATATATGTAAAAAGGAAAATAATTTAAATTTATAATAAATGTTAATTTTCTTTTTGTTTTCAATGGGAACCAATGTCCCATGATTAGCAAACTGTATGCCTTCACTGTTTGCTCTGAGTGGCACGGGTTTGTATTGCCTTGACTGTATCTTCTGAACAGAAACTTCCTCTACAGCATGTTCTATGAAGTCATTGAGAGAGATGTAATTTGGGGAGAGAAGGGCAGGAAGCTCTTGTACCTTTCAAAATGTACTGCTATTTGTTGTGGTGTGTTGTTTAACTGCATCTCCATTAATCCATGAGAGGTGTGAACTGAGGAGTTTTCAAGTCTCACTGTTTTTTAATACTTTTTCACTGGGCCAATTCCATACCTCTTCCCTCTGAATACTGAATTTCCTGTTGCTCATGCAAAACCAGATGCTTTTGTGAAATTTGGGTGGATGTAAAGAGATCAGTATGACCTCAGTAGCGCACAGATTATTTGGAAAAAAACATCCTGGCTTCATCATCATGCTGAAGAAAGTTAAGTGTGGATTTTAACTGAAAAGAACTCGTAAGAGTTTTGATGGTGAGTTCCCATGTGTTGAAGTATGTCTAGATACCTTAGCCCACAGAGTGCAGCACCTCCTGCTGCATGCAGGCTTATGTCTAGAGGTATTTAAAACAAACTGTGCCATATGCCGTGACAAACCACTGCCACAGATCTGTCTCTGCTTGGGGAGTTACTGTCCTTAGACCATCTTCATCTGATGGTGTTGAGTAGGACTCCTTCTGATGCTTTTGGTCTGAGGGAGAAGAGAGGAATCATTGGTTGTGCTTAGCAGAAGCCATGTCTTTTTTGAGGAAACTTACTGTTTAAATTTTATGGTGCAGTTATAAAAAAAGACAAACATCAGATTTCCCTTTCACATTGCAAAAACATGTTCAGGTCTTGTTAAGCAGGCTGTCCCAAGTACTGGTGGACTTTAGCCCTGGAGATCAGTTTTATAGAAATGAAAATAAAGTGTTTTGATATACTATAATAATGAGGACATTATGATCTCTGTAGGTCTAATTTTATTATCCTTAGTATCTGATAGTAGTTGAACTTGGAAAGAGAAACACTCATGGACCTCAAGGAAGTGCTTCTAGTTTTTGACTGTTCTAGATAGGCAAGAAAATCACCCCAACTTCTCTCTTTGCTTGCCATTGACTTTTTCTTTGTTTGTGTCTTTCTGTGAGGCCTTGAAACAATTGCCTTTTGTACTATAGACTCTATTCTAAATTTGCAGACCCCGACCTCAGGCTAGTCTCTCCATTCCTTACCACTCTGTGTTCCTTATATTAATCTGGTTCTTCTATCCTATCATCAATTCTTCAGATTCCTGATAAATCCTGACTCTTGTAAATGAGTGCTTGAACAACATATTGCTGGCCAGCATGGAGAGCTGGTCTACAGCAATATCTCAGCATCCTGTTATGTTCTGATCAGATTAACTTTGTTGGTGTACCTGCAGCCCTTCAGTGAAGAAAGCCTCTTGACTTCCAGTTTTATCCAATTCCATCTAAAGGCAAATCTAGATGCTTGAGATTTGATCCCATGGGCCTCCAGAGAACGTGAGCACCGAGTTTGAATTCCTCAGTCCAATTCCTCAGTCCATATGTAAGAAAAGTATGTGACAGAAGGAGATTTCCTAATGTTGTGGAGTCTCCCTCACTGGAGATATTCAAGAATCATCTGGATGCAATCCTGTGCCATGTGCTCTGTGATAAGCCTTCTTGAGCAGGGAGATTAAACCAAATGCCCTTCTGTGGTCCCTTCCAACCTAACCTGTTCTGTGATCCTGTGATACTTCTGGGGAAAATTATGTAATGAGTGTGATATCTAAAGTTTATTTTTCTCACTTCCTCAATTTCCTAATCATCTTTCAATTCAATACAGATGTCTGAAAAGTGTCCTCATATGCCAGGAGGTTTATTTGTAAAGCATGTTCTGGTTTGTAGATGACCAGTACTTTAGCAATGTGAGCTGTTTTTAGCAGTAAATATTTACCTTGTTGCGAATACTTAGTAATGTCTTAAGCTGTTTGACCCTCACGTGTTTCTGCCAGTATTGGGCATTTGAATCAATTTTACAGCTTTTGCCCAATCATCTCTATTTAGGGAACTGAAATTTGCCACTTCTTTAGCTTTCAGCATGGAATATTTATGTAAGTATACGATATAGTGATCAGAGTGGGAAATTTAATGTTCTATGTAAGGGAAAGGAGTTTTAAAAATCGACCTTCTGTCATCACACTGCTTTGGAAATCAATTGTTGTGTACCCAGGTAATCAAGCCCAGCTGAAATTTCCAAGTAATACAGAGCCTTGGTTTTATAACATAAGGGACTTTGGTCTGGCAAGTAAATAAAAGCAAATTTTCTGCTATAAAAGGAGAAAAGATGTTGAAAACATCCCATACAGCTGTATTTCCCAAAGTTGTTTCCTGGCAGCTGATCTTGGCACTAAACCAATGCTTTAAAAACTTCTTCCATTTTTGTAGCAGTGTGGGGAGCCTGTCAGATGAGGTTAGTAGCTTGCTGGTTCTATGACTAATGCCCAGGACACAGTTCAAAGGAGGCCCTCAGAAGCAGCAATTAGTTTCTAAATTTCATCAGCAAGCTATTAATCAGGATTAGGAGAACAGTGTGGCTGATTTATCTCTCTGTAGTTTAAGCCACCCCAGTAATTGCTTCAACTTTCTTAAATTTGCTTGCTTCATCTCCAAATTCCCAGATTCTATTAACATCAACGCCCTTCTCCTGTAAGATTATGTGGAAGAACGAGTGGAAAATATAAAAATGTGCTGTTGCTGAAATGAATGAAAGCCACAAAGGAGCTATTTGGTGGTGTCTGTTGCAGTAATACAAATCTAAAATAATCTTACTAACTTGAAAAAATGATCAGATCAGAATGCCCCTAAATCTCCATTTGCCTAAAAGTTTCAGAATACTGAATGATAAATTTGTTAAGAGCCAAGTATGTGCAAACAAAATTATTTGTTGTGAGTTTGTGAACTTCTGTGATTTTTTTGTTTTAAAATCACATTTACAGAATTACTGGGATTACTAAATTTGGGAAAAGCAATTACCATGCATATGACCCATAAAGCTTGCTTTCCCTATCAGAATTAGATATCTCAGATAAAGACAAAGTTAGACAGCTTTCAAATAGTAGAAAAATCATAAGATAGACATATTTGCATGATTTTGCTTTGTTTCTCAAGCTACTGCCTCTGAAGATTTTTCATCAGTTTAAGGCTGTGTAAGCTGAGTACTTCTCTATGAATGGGACTATGCTCTGAGAGTTTTGCCCAGGTTGTTTACTCTTAGTTTGGACATAGCAATTTATTGTAGTAAAAAAAACCTTTTCCTACGGTTATATGGAGAAATAATGAATCAACTTAAAAATAAGTTGTTGAAACACTTGCAGTTATTATAATTTCCATGGCAAATTCCCTAATATAATTTCCAATGGCAAATTAAGTGTAAAGGGCTAATCAGGGGAAAAATTTGTAGACTCTTCTGTTATCTCTGTCTGCTTCACCTTATTGAACAGAATCAGGACTTCAGTAATTCTGGGATGTTTCAATTAAAAATAGCACTGAGAAACATCCTGAGGTTACTCAGAGCCCCAAGCAAGCTGAGTATTGCAACTTCAGGAATACAGAGCAGCAAGGCACCTTTTCCTTCTTCCCTTTGCACAGGACAGGTCTACCTCTGCAAATTCATTGGATCTGTGGAGCAAAGAATGGTGTTAGCTGAACTGAGGCAGCACAGTATGCTGCCTCCCTAGAGTTTCTACAGTGTGAGCTGGGCAATAGGACTAAATTAAGGCAGAGCAAGCAAAGACACCTACAGATGACGGATGGTAGGTGAAAATCAGAGAAACAAAAAGGCAGCAATAGATTCTAATTTGCTGAAAGAAGGAAGAGCAATAAGTACAACAACATATATATATGCAGTAACCAAGCTAATGGATGTGCTCAGTTTCACTTCCATTAAGGCTAACAAACTGAAATGCTTCCTGGGCACACAGGATTATTGTCCTTGTACTCATTTCAGGCTAGTATTTTTAATTGGTGATTTTTCATTCTGAAATGGTTGAGTTGCTTATAGATATCCAGACTTTTGTCTCTGGATTACCTTCTTCCATTGCTTTCTCTTTCCAGAGAAGCAACGATTTATGTCCTCTAAGGGACGTGCAAGGACAGAGAACATGACAAATCTTCTAAATGTATATCAAGAATAATACATTCAGCCCTCCTCATATAGATTTATGAGCTTAAGCCATACCAGAACAAAGTTCAGAATGCAGTAAAGAGTTCTTTAGAAATGCTTCTGTCCATGTTTCACTAGAACATTTTGGTTCAGTGAAATGTACTTAAAGTGTTGGCTAAATCAGAATGTATAATATTCAGCTTAGTCTTTTGCTCCATTGTCATGGTATAGACCATTTTGCTAAACGACTGCAGTGCTCTTCACTGCATGATTTGCTGGCCTGCAGTCTGCAGTGTGTTACACAGCAGGAGAACAAATGGTGATTCATACTGGAACAAACTGATGAGCTCAGTTCCTTGTCTCCACTTCTTGCTGGTGTCTGTTGAGACACTCAAGCCATTTAAGTGGCTGGTGATAATCAGCAACAGAGATGACATTTCAGACAAAACCAATTTTTTTTCTGTGCTATGGATGAATGGTTGAAAGGAGAGGCATGCAGAACCACGCAGGTTAAGAAGGTGAGGCACAGCCATGGTGGGATGAGCCTGCTCTTACCAGGGCCCTGCCTGGCCCCTGGGGCTCCCTGGCTCTGCCCAGGAGCAGCACCAGGGCTGTCAGCCCTTGCCCCAGAAATGCTGCAGCAGGGCCAGTGTCCAGCACCCCTCAGCCCTGCTATGCCTGGCTGGGGGTCCCCATGCTCCCGCATCCTGGCCTGGCATTGCCCTGTCCCCATTCCCAGAAGTGCCTGGTGCCTGGACCTGGGACTGCCCTGATGCCCCCGACTGCTCTGCTGGACAGGCCCTGGCTGCTGTTAATAATAAGAAGCTTTCATACCCTGCTGTTCCCAGTCCCCTGAGCATCCCCAGTCCCTATGGTGATGTGATGACTGTCCCTGCTGTTACAAGAGGAACAATATATGCTCAGAGGGAAGTGAAAGCTCTATTCTAGATTTCTCTTTTGGTAGCTGGGGCAGAAGCCTGCACCATTTTTTGGGAACAAACTCTTGGCTTTGGTGACAATGACTGACTCTGCTGTTTTCTTTGCCTACAAGTAAGCTGACTTTATTATCCATAGGACATATTGCTGGTGTTCCTGTAGAAGATATCCTTAAGCTGATCTAGCATATTACTGCAACGAGGGAGTAGAAAAGGTGAGAGATGACCTTTAAGGTCCCTTCCAGCTCAAACAATTCTGTAACTCTATGCCTGAGTGTCTGAAGGACTGACTTTCTTTTGAGGGGGACATTTGTTTTCCTTTCTTATCTGAAGCTATTTGCAAAGCTTTGAGAGTTTGTAAATAACCCTGCCCTTTTTCTTCTGACTGGCTGGCACTCCATGCTTTCACAGTACTGGAGCAGGAAACAGAGTGAGCTGTGGCTCCTCCTGCAGCAGCTCCTCAGGCACCAGCCCTAAACTCTGGCTGTTGTAATAGGACACTGCTGAGAGCTCCAAGATTAGGGATTAAGGCAGATAACACCTAACAAAAAAGAGATTTCTTACTATCTATCTTACTTACTTACAGCTACTTTGCAAATGTAGAGGGGAAAGGCATTTGCAAAGTAATTTAAGAGCTATCTCAGCTCTTAAGTACATCTACGGTGGTCTTGTTCGCTGTGATACCTAACACATAGGCATAAACATAATCTTTGTGTAATCTTTATCCTCATTAACGAGTGTTCAATTATCATTCCTATACAATTTGAATATTGTGCTGCATAGTAATTTGCATTTATTTAACCCTGTGGTAGTTAATGTTAAGATTAATGTTAGATAAAGAGTGTTGCGGTTGAATGCAACACAGGAAGCATAAGTGACAGGCAGGTCTGTGTCAGACCCAGGACAATGGGCTCTTAGAAAATCCATATGAGCAGAGGCTGCTACCCTGATTGTTGCACTCTCCCAAGAAGAGGGACTGAAAGTTAAAGGTAACAGCAGTGATTGACCCTAGGAATCATGGTGTCCCCCTGCACCTGTGTACACCCTGTTATTTTCCTTATAGGCCTTTAATATGTTGACAGCTTTTTCCACAGGATTAACAGCTTCAGTTCATCAATTTATATTATGGAAGCTGTCCTCTGACAGTAGCAAAACAGCTGTTTTGACAGATGACTAACTGTGTGGACCTTGCAGGCTGTTATGTAAAGCAAAGCCATACAAAGCAGTCTTGCTGCAAAAGGATTTTTGTTTGAGGAATGAGAATGTTTCAGAAAACAGGTTTTCAACGTAAGAGTTTTTAGATTCCTCTTTGATGGATTTTGTAAATATGTTCTAAAGACAGATAATTCAGTTGGTCGTCTCTATAATCAGCAGTTACTTCATGGAGTAAGCAAAACTGAATTACTGCACTTGCTTTGTACTCATGGTTTCAATGACAGAAAAACATGAGGCTGCAGCTAAAAAACTTAGACCAAATTTAGTATTGTGCCAGAGCTACCACTACATGTTTGATTTCTCTTCAAGTTTCTTGAGTCTGTTAGCTTATATAATTGCCATCAGTATCTACTGAGTGCCAGGGGTCTTGGATCTTACTTAGATTTGAGACTATGTGTTAAATCATGTGAGGTATTCCAAAACTGTTACCAGTCTTCATTGTTGGAACAACTTCTTTCTTCATAAAGACTAACCTATGAAGGGATCTAGGCTGGAGCATCCAAACATCTCTACCACTGAGAAGTATGAAGAAATATAAAAAAGGGAACAGTCCCATCTCTGGTTTGCTTGTGGTTTGTTTTTTTTTCCCTCCAGAAAAATCTTTTCAAGCTCTTGGTTGTTGTCCTGACTGGAGGTCATGAAAATTCTGGAAATTCACAATTTTTATGGAATGGGGAAGTTCTTTCTCTTCATCTTGACATCTTGCAAATGAACATCTGCAGAGATAAAGAGATGCTGTTGAACTTGACTCTCATAAAGGAGAACATTCTGGCTCATGGCTGGGGTTTGTGTATCTAGCCCAGATCAGGGAAACAGCAGCAAAGGTGTGAAAACACTGTGTATCAGTGAGCAGGAATAATGGCTACAAATGTTTTGACACTGCTACAGTTTCTATTCAAGTACTTGTACATATTTTTATTTAACTTAACAAGTATGGGCTTTGTCATTCATAAATAGATCCCATTTTAGATATAAGTTCTGGTTTTCTGTCTGGAACATATAAGATATGCTGAGGCTAGTACTATTGATTACTGTTATGTGACGTGCACAGTTAAATAAGACATTTGCTCAGCCTCCTTACCTTGTTTTCTGATTTGCAGTGATACGAAATAATGTGCTTAATGTCTGTCTCTTTAGGGTCTGACCACCTTCGAGAGAAAGATGGACTGTGGGCTGTGTTAGTTTGGCTTTCAATCCTAGCAGCTCGAAAGCAGAGTGTGGAGGAGATTGTCAGGGATCACTGGGCAAAATTTGGCCGGCACTACTACTGCAGGTGAGAAAAATGAGGAAAAGGCACTTATGCAGCTGATAGGAGAATTCTGCTACAATCAGTGCTTGTTTAGATGTGCTCAGCTGCCCTTAGGTTGCATTCGCTGTGCCTACAGAATAAAAATCTGCCACAGATTATCACAGTTTTGTGGACAGGTTTTTCCAGAGGATGCAGTGTCAGAAAAAGGAGCTATCTGTATATGTCACTGCTAGCACATGAGTAATTGAATTTTTAAATACTGAATGGCAGAAAAATTTGAATTATTTACTTGTGGAATATATAGGTGCAGCCTGTTACCTGATGTTGAAAAAGAAACAATCCCAGCAAGATTTGCTTCTGCATTTTTTTTCTGTAACTGCCTCCATGTGACAGTGTTTTAGTGAGAATTGAGACCTATGCCTGCTTCCAATTCAGGATAACTCCTCCAAAGATAAAAACATTTACTTATTTTTATTAAGGTCTCAATATGGTGAGTTCTAGCTGTCATTTTCGTCTTGGCTTCTGCCTCTCTTAATCCAGATTTAATCCGGAGGAGTTTGCAATTTGTAAGATTTTTTTTGCACACAGCTGTTCCTCAAAACTTAAGGCAACTTGTCTGTTGAGCACTGCACTGATTGTGACATTAAGTTTTGAAAGCTAACTGTGTATTGGGGATCCTTTCTATTCTACTTTAGAAATTGCATTTTCCAGGTACTTTCTGTTGATTTAGAGTTGGGTGGCCAGTGTAGAACTGTGATTGCACACATGTAATATTTAGATGGCACAAGACTTGCATGTGTGCTGGTTTCATTTGCAATCAGTACTTCAGTAGTACACTTCTGATTTTTGAAGTAAACAGTAAATTGCTAATTGTGAGTATACAGAGTTCTCTGAAGGCAGAACTGTCTTCTTAGCTCTGGAGACTTTCATTCTGGTTCTACTTTTTTTTTTATATCTGTGCAAGGTTTGATTACGAAGCACTGGAACCCAGAACAGCGTATTTCATAATGAGAGACCTGGAAGCCCTGATCACTGACAAATCATTCAGCCATCAGCAATTTGCTGTGGGTAACAATATCTACAGTGTGGAAAGAACAGACAGCTTTGAGTACGTAGATCCTGTGGATGGCACTGTGACCAAAAGACAGGTATGACTGTAGTGGTGGATTAGCTTTGCAGCTGTCATACTGTCTCCAACAGTGTTATTTCTAAAGTTCAGCTAGCAAGACTGTACGTTTATTTATGGGATTGTGTCTCCTCTTCTGATAGATACCACATTTCCTACTTAAGATTAGCTCAGTCTAGATAAGATAATCCACCTTTAGTTTATCTTGTGCTTGCTCTACGTAACTGAGGACTGTAGTGTCACAGTGAACATAGGATGGGATGAAGTCCTTGTTGAGAGCAATGCATGTATAGGGAGGATTACTTTTCCAGAACAGTGGAAAATATCATATAGAAAGAAGGTCTTTCCTTTTTCTATTTTCTATCTGAAATCTCCACTGGCTATACATTACAAAAAAAAAGAAAAATTTTTTTTGTTCTTGATGACCCACAGGATTTACATAATTGAGATGCAATATCTGTTGTAACTAGTAGCATGTAGAAGACTTTAGAAGGTTGTTGCCTATGGAGGCATATTTGACTTCCCTAGCCCAAATTACCAGTTCCTTCTGGCCTCCCTCTATACTGAGATTCCTTGGTTATCAAGGACTACAGTTCAAACTGAGCCTTCAGTGTTTGGAAATTCATGATATGCTGAAAAATAACCGTGTACTTTTATCAGGTGTAAATTTATACTCAAGTGTCTTGAATATCATCTGTGACACCTATTAAAGTTTGTCCTGTTTTTGTGCTATTTATGTTTTTATGGGCCTGGTCTCTCTGGTTTAAATTATTTGACCTAAACAGACCCTAGGAAATGATATTACAAGCCATTAAAACTATTGTCATGCCTTTCTGCTCAGTCTTTGTAGTTTCCATCATTGCATACAGCAAATGCAAGCAGCCTATCTGCCACTGAGCTACTTTCTTTTTGTGTATTACTACTGAAACAAGATATGAGGATATTGTCATATCCAAGTCTAGTGGAAAATTACAGGCATGGCAGATTCGTGACCTTTGTAGTTTCAAAAAGCAGCTTGTGAATTTTCATTGAACTTTTCTTTCCCTTAATCTTTTTGTTCAAAGCACTTAGTCTATATGGGAATATAATTGCTAATCATATCACCATGTAACACAAACAGAGAAACATGACTTAGCTTATTTTCAGACGGGCTCTGAAAGGGAGCCCATAAAACCAGGGAGCTTGTCTTTTCATAGGGAGAAGCTCCTATTTATTCAGAGTACAGTTCAACCAGTTTGTCCTTTGGCAAGGACACATTCCTAGCTTCAGATGTCTGCAGCCTCAGTGGGATTCTCCAAGCATGCTAAATTGGAAAGGATATTGATCTATGCAAATGAAACAACAGTTCACTGCTGCCATTTTCCTCGAGTAGCTTGCTCATCATGTAAATGCACCTATTTCTTTCAGACTGTCATAGGTTTCATGTGGATTTTTCAGCTAAGTATTCAGGGGCATATTGCCAGTTTTGTTCCCCAGTACATAGGGGAGAGAGATTTGTATTCAGTGTAACAGCAATGTCTCCTGAATGAGAAGCTGGCCACATGGTAATTATTCAGTGTTAATAAACAACATATTCAGAAAACAAACACAGCAATGAGAAAACAGGCAGCAAACAATACACATAGACTGTTGCTTCTAATTAATTCTGTTCCTTGAAACTCATGAATATTGTTTATCACACTGCAATAATAAGACTTAAAATCAAATGAAACAATCTGTTGTTCATGAAGACTGTTCTAATTTTTAAAGCTGTAATGTCTTTTTGCACACATCAGCACATAACAATGCTGCTCCTGAGGGTCCAGCAAGCCAGGAACCAGTGGCACTGGACCAGTGGCATTTTTGTGTAAAACTTGAATTATAAGGATGAAAGGTACAGGTTGGCCATTATACTAAGAGACAAAAGGCTCCAGGGAGACCTTTTTGAGACCTTTCAGTACTTTAAGGGGGCTTGTAAGAAAGATGAGGACAATTCTTTTAGCAGAGCCTGTTGTGGTTGTACAAGTGGTAATGGCTTTAAACTAAAAGAGTAAATTTAGACTTCATGTAAGGAAGACTTTTTTTTACAATGGGAGTGGTAGACACTGGAACAATGGGAGACACTGGAACAGGTTGTCCAGAGAGATGGTGGATGCCCCATCCTTGGAACCATTCAAGGTCAAGTTGTATGGGGCTCTGAGCAACAAGATCTGATTGAAGATGTCCCTGCCCACTGCAGTCAACATGGTAACCTGATGACATCAGGACTGGATGACCTTTAGAAGTCCTTTCCAACCCAAACCATTCTATTATGCTGTGATTATCAAACAATGTTTTATATGCTGCTAAAGATGTTTTGGCATATATCTGAGGAAACAAACGTTTTACTTAGATTTTACTTATACTTTAAAATATCGACACACTGCATTTCCAACATCAGTGTCTTGTCAAGCTGCTGATAAAACTGGAAAAAGAAAATGCATTTCTTTTAATTCTCTTCTCTCATTTTTTAATGGTTTACTGCCATTTAAACAGAAGTAGTGAGGATCTCTGTTTGTGCACTAGACCTTTGACAACTGAAGGACAAAGGGGATGAAAAGCTCAGTGGCTTATCAGAGATTGCACTTTGTCTAAGGGTACCATTTACATAAAGGGAACTAGAACGTGTATTAGTACACAGCTGGTAGAATATTGCAACAACTATTTATCTGTGCAATTTAGTCCTCTGGCCTTAATTTCCTACAGTTTCCTATACAGAAACTGTGGATCCAAGAATATGGTCTGTGATCTGTAAAAAAATGTGTTCATATATGCAGTACGAAAGGGAGGAGGAGAAAAGAATAAAAAAATGTGAAGGTGGCAGCAAAGAGCAAATTTTTAGTTCATTAATGAATTAATCAATTCTCTTTATTATGCATACAGTTAATATGCATTAAATAATGTACTTGAAATTAATTAATGCCTTGAGTTTTCCAAATTGTACTACAAACTTCTTGAAATTCTTGCAGTCATATATTGATGCATGGTATTTGAGGGGTTGCAACTGGTCCTGTCTTCTGTATTCACTACTGACAGCTGTTTTTTGATCCAGGGATTCTGTAGCTGCTTCTTAGGCCACTTACTTTTAGTGATCTTATAACTATTTCTCAGGCCATTGATTTTGTGTTTTGCCACACAGAATAAGAGCAAATCAAGTAAAAGAAATAAAAACAGTAAGAGAGTTTTTTATGAGGAGTGGGAGGGAATGCACAACATCATTTCCAGTCTTCAGAGAGGAAAAAAGAGTACTGAGTGAGTTGTCCAGAGCAGTGGGGAAAGAAGAATGGCATCCTAATGACTCTTCCTTTCACTTTTATTTTGGAGCAGTGAATGGTGATTTGTAAAGGTACTGTCACCTTGCATATAACGTGTTTCTTCTCCTTTCCTAGGGGCTACGGATTATTTTTTCAGATGCTTCCAGACTCATCTTCAGAATGAGTGCTTCTAGTCATGTGAGAGCTACTCTGCGGATCTATGCAGAGAGTTATGAAAAGGATCCTAGCCAACACAGTAAGGAACCACAGGTAATGGAACAGCATTGAAGTAAGTCAGTTAATAAAGCACTGCCTTGGAAATAGCAGTTGGCTGCAGGTTTTCACCTTTGATCAGAAACAGTCCTCAATGCTTTGACCCATGTACTGTGTTTGTAGATGATTTCCTTAGTCTTGTAAATGTACACCTTTTGAGAAAGGACCAGTAGTTTTAATATATATTGATTGTAATATCTAACACAACGGGAATGTCAAGGGCTGAGATGCCTCATGTTAAATGCTGGGCAATGACTTTAAGTCTATTAAGAAAAGTCATTCTAGTTTGAGTTTTTTTCAGAATTTTTTTAGAGTTGTGATTTGATTTATGGAACAATATTTTTAAAATAAGTTAACCATTTTTCAAGCAGATTATCTGAGAGGCACTTAGGGCATCCCAAGGATTCCTCACAATCAGAGTACACTTAGGAAATATGGATACCAGAGTCTAAACAATGTAGGGATTCCTTGTAAAGGAAAGACTTGCAGCTGTCTAAGAATTATATCATAACCAGACTTTTTCTTAGGAGGAGTGAAGGTTGAGAGCAAGTTGCTGGATTGTCCGACAAATGTCTTGTACAATTATTAGAATAAATCACACTTCGCACTCTCAGATTCTTCTCAGTAAATGTTCTTTATGCTGTGATATACAAGAGAGGACTAAGGATATTTCATGGAAAATAAGTCAAGCACTTGGCTTGTAGTAAATGATAACCCTGTGGTTTTAAGTATCATGTAGTTGTGTGTTCACGACTGGAATGCAAATTCAAATCTACTGAAACAGACATGCTCTCAAATTAATTTGAACTCTAGATGAGTGTTTGATGTTTCACCAGATTCTGACCATAAATGTAGTGAGTTTCTTGTCATGCTGTTAAACAGTCATGTATCCATAATGAAAAGTGCTTCAGTTGTCATGGAAATGTTGGAGATCCCATGCTTGCAGATAGAATCTATTAAATTTATTTTCTTTTTTTTTAAAAGCAACAGTTTGCCTCCTAGGTAACTTCTTGGATAGAATATTTAAAATGCTAAAGCTCCAACAGAGTAAAGGACCATATTTTAGCAATTTTATTTTATTATTATTTTATTTTAGCAATTTATTGTTTTTCTGTGTATCTAGGTTTGCCCAGCTAGCAGTATCATTAATATATTTTGCTTGGGGAGGAACACTGCTACAACCTTATTTGTACTTGCTTCTGTACTTGGTTTAGATGGCAAAGTTTTGGTATCTGGGTGGCTGCAGGGGTGGCTTCTGAAGCTTCTATGTTAAAAAGAGCCAGCTCCAGCTGGCTTCTAGATGGACCCACCACAGGCCTAAGCAGTAGTAGTATCTCTGTGATAACATCTGTAAGCAGGGTAATAAACCCACTGTGACACAGCAGCAGGGAAGGAAGAAGTGGGTATTGTGAGAAACAACTCTGCAGGCACCGTGGGCAGTGCAGAATGGAGGGGGAGTGACAGGGTGGCCTGGTGGGCACCTGACAACCAGCCAAGGTCAATACACTGCAGTTATATAAAATTTTGTTACAGCACAAATTGTTTGTCAGTTGTGATTGCTCTGACCATTTTAAATATGGTTCTTCATGCTATGTGGGTAAGGCACAGATGAAGTGAAAATAAGTCATGGTAAGAGACAGATAATGAGTTGATTTTAGAGGTTTGAAGTGGACTTACAGTAACCTTGTGATATGTAACCAAAATATGTGATCTGAACATTTTTCTTGTCTGACAAATTCCAGCAAAAAAATACTAGAAAACAATGGAGGATATACTGACATTATCTGGCTAAATTTTTGACTATTTCATTGCAAATGAGCATGAGCATTTTAAAGTGGAATTGTTACTGCATTAACAGATTGTTTTATTTCCTATGAGAGAAAGTAATACTCTGCCAGAATTTAGGCTTGCGTGCCTCCTAAGGTAACCTGCAGTGGATGTTCAGTATTTAACATTCATTCCTCTAAATGAGTGGAAAACAGCAAATGTTTTCAGTGAATTTTCTCCTCGTGAAGAGACTAGATTGAGAGAGCAGAGGTTGTCCTCACAAAATGAGGAATGTGCTGCCCTACTGTTTAATTTCTTCTTAGCTCTGCTTCCATTTGCTTGAGGAAGGTGCATAAAGTCTCACCAGCAATGTAGGTCATGCCCAGGGAGCAGCAGGAATGGGTCTCCTGCACAAGGCAGTAGGAGCCAGGCATCCAGAGCTGTGCACCACAGGCAGTGCCCTCCTTGTCCAGGGAACAGTCTTACAGCAGGAAAGTGAGGAGGACAGGGCAGCTGTCTGGTAACAAGCTCCCTAAACAAGTGATGGATCAGATTCAGGGTTCATGTAGGAGATGATACCAGAGACAAAGCTGGAGAGAAGGCAACAGCGTGGACCTAATCAGGAGACTTGGTCAAAGTCAAAACTGGAGAAAAGATGCAGCATATATCGAAGCTGTATTTTAGGGAAAGAAGCTGCCTATAGCATGGGCCTGAGGTCCACCCTGGCAGCAGAGCCAGACATAAGGCTGGGGACAAGCACTCCTATGCCTTACCTTGGGCAAGGGCCAACACCCCTGGGACAGGCTGTAGAGGCCCTTGGGCAGCGTGCAGGGCAAGATCCTCAGGGGATCCTAAGCGGGCCAGTAGGGCTTATTATTACTCTCAAGGATTTCAGAGTTTGCTCTTTTATTCAGCACACCAAAAGGACCTGTTGTTCCCAAAGACAGAAAAAAGGCTGGAAGGGATTTTTTTTTCTGTGCTGGTAATGGAGCCTGTCAGATTGCAGCACTTTTGGTTAGTTAATCATGATATGACTAGTGAACAAATAATCCTAGGGGTAGAAACTTCATTGCCTTGAAACTTGCTACAGGGACTTTCCTGCATTTATACGGTGCAGACAGGCATTTAATGTCCAGACTGCCGCAGGAAATACATGGTACTCTAAACACCCTCCTCATCTCCTGCCATGCGCACAAAATCTGGGATAATTAGAAGTCTCATCTCAATTAATACAATAAATTCTTTATTTGATTTCTCATTGCACAGTATTACACTATCACATACATAGCATTGCAGTTTCCACTGCTTCTCTTTCCTTGCCCTGCCTGCATGCTTTGCCAACAACATGAGTGCATTAGAAACAACGAGGTCATAGATTGTATCCGACAGGCAGATGGTGGAGTTCAAGACAGTGCATAAATTTTAGGAGAGCCTCATGTACAAAAATAACTAAACATTTCCCAGGAGAATGTTGATAGTCTTCAGTGAATTGCATAAAAGAGAGTGAATAAAAAACTCCTTTTTCAGAAAACAGCATTGCTAGGAAGGGATGCTATAGTTTTCCTGATACTGTAATTCCTTTATTGTTTGGTTTGCTTTGAAGTTCATACTGACATGCACACATCTAAAAGAGCTGTGACAGATTTGATATTTCAAGAACTTTGTTTTCTATTTGCTGTCAGTAATAGGAACACAGCATATACCTAATTGGTCAGTTATGAAAAAGCACTGACATAAAGAAATATGTTAAATATATCCCTTATATATTACATGATGGTATTGAAGAAAATTGTTGCATTTTGAATGATAAATGCATATTTTTCGGTTGATCTTTGTAATTGAGGAGACAACTATATGTGATTTCTGTATTATTGCACTCTTTCTGAAACAGCTAATCAGGAAAAGCTCTCTTCCATACCTTTTATATCATAAACTAAGACAAGATTATTTGATGGTTGCTTAAGTAAATATTCGGTTGATTCTGTTTATTGCACCACCTCTTTCCACCATCTTGTTTTAGATAATGCACTACTCCATGTTTTTGCCTGGTGACGATTCCAGTCAAAACCTGAACTGAAAGGCAAAAATGCCTTGATATATCTTTTGCTTTTTGTCACAAAAAAATAAATGTCTCTGTCTTGACAGACAACTTAATCATATTGGAGGTTCCATTTTGTGGGGTCATTATGTTAATTAGCTTGACTTTGCCTCATAGCAGCATCCTTTTTTCCCCACCCTTTCAGACAAAGCCTTTTCATCCAACTCTATGGTAGTGTTCAAGTTCTTTTAGTTTGCTTCTGTAGTCTTTGACAATGTGACTTCTGATGGTGAATCTTTCAGATAAGCAAGCATCTCAACTACATTTTCCAGTGTGCATGTTGTGATGTGACTATTATTCTGCATCACTAGTTATGGCACTTTCTGAGTTGAAGTGGACCTTCTTGACCTTTTGTTCCAATTTATATGTAGGCCAGTGTGTGTTGTAGATGTTAGATGTTAATGGATGTAAGAGTCACCAAAATAATATTTTATTACTGTCTTTCATACAATTAATTGGTAATACTCTTTACCTAGAATAAAGCATAGATAACTTCCTGATCTACAGCAAAAGAGTTCAGGGGAAAGTGGTAAAATATGCCAATAATTAGATGTTTGAGGTCATGGATAGATGGGAATAGCCATGACTTCTGGCTGTTGAATGATCCATTTAATGAAATTTGCAGAAGCAGCTTCATGGACACCTGGGAGATAAGAGGTTGCTACTTTTTTCTGTTCAGTTCTTCCTGTAAGTCAGTATCAACAGTGAAAATCAGGAGCAATAAAGACAAATTACTGTCATGTTCTCTACAAAATATGTCAAAAACAACTCAATGTTTTCAGTTCAAACAAATCAAATTCAATTTGATGTGTTACACATTTGAATATTACATAACTTAGAGTGGTGATGCAATCTAGATCTAAAACACAGTCTTGAAAACGATGCCAAGCACTTTTCTAAAACTGAAATGTTCTGCTCTAGAATTAAAGACCACACCATTGATGTGGCTTATCATAGGTGATGTCCCTCGTCACTGGGCATTCCTGAGAATAGTGCTTTCCAGATAGTTTTTAAGAGGAAAATTTATATTTAAAAATTATTTCTTTGTTTTAAACTATTCAAATAGGCATCCAACTAGCATTTCAGAAAGCTCAGTTCATTATAACAACAGGTTTCTCTCTGAAGTCTTATATGCCTTGGATCTTTATGCATTGGTATGTATCTTTTTCTAAGTGAACAGAGTAGTGAGTTTTCCTAAATTTAATACAGTTTTAAAAAGCAGAAATATGTTCAATGGGCATGAAGTCCTAAAATAAGACTTTATTGACCTTTAATCTCATATATAGCCTTACTTTATTAGGTCACCTTGATATTTGCACATCCCCACATGTGTCCTTTGTTTAGCCATATGGATGTATTATTGAACTTGGATAAGATTCAAACAGGAAGTTTCATGTACAAAGATGAAGAAAGAAATGATCCACTATTGTTGTACTTGTAAATCCAGTGTGTTCTTCAGCAACGTGTTTTGCTGCTGTTTCAGGATAGATGTCCGGGAAAGAGTGTCAGTAGTCAATAGTCTCCATTATTCTGACCATGACTTAATTAGCTCCGTTTATGGGAAGTTATAATTTATTGTGTGAATTTCGTCAGCAAGAAGTAGATGTTGTCATAGAGTCACAGAATTATGGAATGGTTTGGGTTGGAAGGGACCTTAAAGATCATCTAGTTCCAACCCTCCTGCCATGGACATCTCTCACTAGACTTCCTCGGATTGTCTAAAGGTCTGATTGCTCAGAGCTCCATCCACACCTGGCTTTGAAGATGGAGGGTGGGACAACTACAACTTCTTGGGACAGCCTGTTCCAGTGCCTCACCAGCCTCACAGTAAAGAATTTCTTTCTAGTATCTAATCTAAACTACTCTCTTTCAATTTGAATCCATTCCCACTCGCCCTGTCACTACATGCCACCGTAAAAAGTTCCTCTCTTTCTTGTAGATTCCCTTTAGGAATCTGGGAGGCTGCAGTTCAGTCACCCCCAGGCCTTCTGTTTGCCAGGCTGAACAAATTCAGTTCTATCAGCCTTTTCTCATAGTGCTCCATCCCTCTGATCATTTTGGTGTCCCTCGTCTGGACCACTCCAACAGGTCCGTGTCCTTCCTGTGCTGGGAGCCCAGAGCTGGTGGGTGCAGCCCTGCAGGTGGGGTCTCACCAGAGCAGAGCAGAGGGGCAGAATCCCCTCCCTGGCCCTGCTGCCCCCTCTGCTCTGGATGCAGCCCAGGACACGTTTGGCTCTCTGGGCTGGGAGTGCCCCTGGCTGGGTCATGTCCAGCCTCTCAGCCCCCAGCACCCCCAGGCCCTTCTGGGCAGGGCTGCTGGGATCTGTCCATCCCCCAGCCTGTGTGGGTACCAGCGGTTGCTNTGCTCCATCCCTCTGATCATTTTGGTGTCCCTCGTCTGGACCACTCCAACAGGTCCGTGTCCTTCCTGTGCTGGGAGCCCAGAGCTGGTGGGTGCAGCCCTGCAGGTGGGGTCTCACCAGAGCAGAGCAGAGGGGCAGAATCCCCTCCCTGGCCCTGCTGCCCCCTCTGCTCTGGATGCAGCCCAGGACACGTTTGGCTCTCTGGGCTGGGAGTGCCCCTGGCTGGGTCATGTCCAGCCTCTCAGCCCCCAGCACCCCCAGGCCCTTCTGGGCAGGGCTGCTGGGATCTGTCCATCCCCCAGCCTGTGTGGGTACCAGCGGTTGCTCCAATCCAGGGGCAGCACCTTGCACTTGGTCTTATAAACTCCATGAGATTGCCATGGGCCCATTTCTTGAGTTTGTCCAGGTCCCTCTGGATAGCATCCCATACTTCAGGTCTGACAACTGCACCACTCAGCTTGGTGGTATCTGCAAATCCATTCAAATATGTCATTAATGAAGATATTTAGTAACACTGGTCTGAATATGGACCCCTGAGGGACACCACTTGTCACTGAAGTCCATTGGGACTCTGAGCCATGGGCCACTACCCTCGGGATGTGACTGTCAAATCAATTCCTCATCCATTGAACAGTCCACACATTGAATCCATTTCTCTCCAATCTAGAGAGAAGGATTTTGTGGGGGACTGTGCCAAAGGCTTTACAGTAAAAGGACAGATAAATGACAATTGTAACCCCTCCCTTGTCCACAGCTGCAGTCACTCCATCACAGAAGGCCACTGAGTTGATCAGGCAGGACCCACCCTTGGTGCAGTTGTGTTGTCTGTCCTGAATCACCTCTCTGTCCTGCATGTGCACAGCTCTAGGGGCATCTGTTCCATGACCTTCCCAGGCAGAGGTGAGGCTGATTGGTCACTGTTTTTNGGGACTGTGCCAAAGGCTTTACAGTAAAAGGACAGATAAATGACAATTGTAACCCCTCCCTTGTCCACAGCTGCAGTCACTCCATCACAGAAGGCCACTGAGTTGATCAGGCAGGACCCACCCTTGGTGCAGTTGTGTTGTCTGTCCTGAATCACCTCTCTGTCCTGCATGTGCACAGCTCTAGGGGCATCTGTTCCATGACCTTCCCAGGCAGAGGTGAGGCTGATTGGTCACTGTTTTTCAGGGTCCTCCTTTCTACTCTTTTTAAAGGTGGGTACAATATTTTTCTCTTTTTCCAGTCACCTGGGACTTGCCCTGACTGCAGTGACTTTTCAAGTATCATGGAGAGTGGCTTGCTGTGCAGCTACATCAATTCCCTCAGTTGTGTGCAGTCTATATTAGGTACCCTTTATATGAAGTGCAGTGAATCACAAATGCTGCAATTATTTTTACTGGAGACTAGGAAACAATATGCTAGTTAGCTACAGAATCATAAGATCAGCATCAACCAAGCAAAGATTTTGGGGCAGGAGTTGCTTCTTTGTGTTTTTATTGGAAAAGGCAAGCCAATTACAACGGGAAAAAAAAAAAGGTAAAAAGGTTAAAAATATGTCTTGGTCATCAAACACTGAATTTCTGAAATGAGCTTTGAACAGTGAGCAGCAGAGGGAAAAGCCCCTGATTTTCAGGTGGATCTTGTTTGGTGTATTTTGGTATAAGAAAAAAATTTCTTATATGTGATTGTATATATAAGTGATTATAAAAAATAATTGTTTATGGTACGAGATGGTCCAAGAGCAGGGAACTGAAATGAAGGGAATCTATGTGGTTCTGTCGAGACACTGATACAACACTAAGCACAAGTGCAGTTTGCTAAACAATTATTGCCTCTTTGTTTACTTTTGAGACACTGGGGTTTTTAGCATGGCTCTGGTTAGCTATCAGAACATACAGTACAGTCCATAAAAATCATATAAAATTTTTCTGATTTCATCTGGCTAGAATTAATTTTCTTCTTAGTAGGTGGTACAGTGCTGTTTTGGATTTGGTATGAGAATAATGTTGATAACACACTGATGTTGTAGTTGTTGCTAAGCAGAAGTTAACCCATGTCAACGACTTTTCAGCCTCTCATGCTCTCTCAGTGAGGAGGTCCACAAGAATCCGGGAGGGATCATAGCTGTGACAGGTGACCTGAACTGGCCAAAGGGATACTCCATGCCATAGAACATCTTGTTCGGTGTATTAACTGTGGGGAAGTTAGCTGTGAGGGGCTGATGGCTGCTCAGGTCAGGCTGATCAGTCTGTGGGTGGTGGGCTTCTGTATTATGCATCACTCGTGAGAGTTTGGTTGGATTTTATTCCTCACTCTTTTTCCTTTTATTATTAATTTTGTTATTGTATCTTAGTTTATTTCAGTTATTAAGCTGTGTTTATCTCAGCCCATGAGTTTTATATTTTTCCAGTTCTCTGTTAATCTGCCAGGGGCAGGGGGGTGAGTGAGCAGCTATGGAGTACTTATACTGGAGTTGAACCATAATAGAAGTTTTGCCTTTACTATTAAAACTCCTAAGATTTTCTTAGAGGACATACAGAATGTGGAGACTTGTATGTGTTTGAACACACTCTTAGTTAATGCAGCATATTTGTGCTATTCAGGTAATTTAGCTTTGGATTCTTCTCAAAGTCACACTGTAGGGTGAAGAAATTTTAAATCAACTGGGACTGTAAAGGAAATAAATCATGGGACACTAATTATAAAATATTCCACAAATCAAGGTAATTAATTAATCAAACCTGAACTTCCCTCAAAGCTCTTTGGATATACTAGAAAAGAACTAATCTTTTGCCAACGTGTCTTCATGCTCCACTTGGTTTCCATATTCCTTCTCTTTATTCCACCCTTCATGCCTGCTCTCCTCTATTGCCAGAGGCAGAGCAACTGGCTTCCTGATCTTTATTGTAATTTTTTTTGAGTAAACAGGCAGGCCATACACAAGAATAGAGAGGTCAATTTCCTTTTTTTCTATGGAAGGTGTTCTTCTTCTCAGCTGAATCAACTGAGCATCACCAGTGCTGTGGACATTACAGAGTCTGTTCCATTTGTTTCACGATTAACCACATTGCTTATATATTTTAGGACAGGTGGCTGTAGCATAAGCCTTTCCAAAGACTTCTGGGTTTTTTTGGAATGGAAGGCACGCTGTGCTGAGCTGTGTGTTGAGCCCTTACGGCAGAAGCTCTGCAGGATGTGCAGGCACATGCCGAGCTTTTAATGTACAAGCAGGTACACTTCAGCCCTTCCTAACCTTTTGATAGAGCAGATGCATCATGGGACAAAGCTTATCCAAGACCTTGATTAGAAGACAGGAAATTGTACGGAATTTTCTTGCAAGACCACAGAGAGAAAAATTGCTAATGAGCCAAGCAGGAATTATAAGTGTCTGACAGCTCTGGTACAGATTATTCCCAAGCAAAGGCTTTTAGTCTGTATTTGCCTGATGCTAGATATCTGCTATCTGATGCTTGGTTTATTTCCTTGTAATCATTCCTCCCAGCTATTTTTTTAGAGATATAACTTCTATCTGTGATTACTAAAGCAAGATTCTGATTAAGTCAGTACTGTTAATTTTCAATTCTTGCATTTTATCTTAAGGGGTAACATGCCATATGTCCTAAGAAGTTGCCAAGAGATAAATGGGCTGTTTAACATACAGAGTAATTTCAGTTGTCACTTAGAGTTGAAATGTCAATAATAACTTCTCAAGTTGACAGAACCAATGAAGAATACTTTTTTAAAAGATCTGCTTGAGATATAGAAGTCTTTCTAGAGGAATATTAGTGATAAGTGATTGTTGGCTGAGATTTATTTCTTGCAACTGAAATGTAAACTATTTATGGTAGAGGTAAAAGAATTTTAAAAAGGCATATGTAGTCCTAGTTTCTTGTTATTCTGTCCCATTCTTCCCATTCCAAATACGAGGCACTTGTGCATTTTTTACGTATTCCGGATGAAGAAAGTGTAAAAATTAATTTGAAGTGTGAAAAGACAGAATTAAAAAAGGACTTTCTCTGTTGAGAAGTGTGATTGCAACAAGCAGAATGCTTAGTAGTGATTGAAATCATTTGGCAAGCTAAATTGTTTTTGTAAATGGATGTCACATAAACTAATTTGATTCTGTGTTTTGTTCCAGCATTGTGTAAAGTGGGGCTTGTGGATTTTTTTTTGTTTTTCAGTATGCATTTGTTGCCTAAAAAAGCAGGGTCCAGTAAAGCGGGTCAGGGGAGTTATTTTTTAATTTTTCTTGTACTTTTTAGATTAAATAAGGAAGAGATTTCTTAGAGGCGTGCTGGAGAACTTAAAATGCTTTGGTCTCATCCAGACCTTATAAATTGGCACGTTTTAATGTTTACTTTTGCAGCATTTGCTCACAGATGTGAATTTGTGCTCTACATATTAATCTTCTCTAAGTATGTTTGACTTTAATAGACTTGTGTTCTGCTTCAGTGATTATTCAGTAGATAGATATCTGCAAATATGGAGCTCTTTTAACTATAACATGTCAGACTGCTCACACTTGTGCGTAACTGAGCTTAATCATAAACTCACTTGACACCAATGGCATTCATGGTGTTATTCTATGGCTCTGCCTGCACAGTTAGTGTCTTCACTCTTTGATTTAACTGTCTGACTGTTTGCATAAATAAACCAAACACCTCATCCTGTCAGAAACTGTTAGGTGGCTGAAACAGATTCGAAGTATTGACCCTACAGGCTTATAAAAAAAGATATCTGTAAATTTCAGCTCTCCATAATTACTATTCTGTTTCCTTTGATTCTCAAACCTAATATATGTGAAGCTGGAATTAGTTTGTTTGATAGGGGCAGCTGTGGGAAATCTTTAGGGGTTGAAGAATTTGTTTGGTAACCAAATAATATATGAGTTTCTGAAAAGAAAGTTTTCACACAAAACTCAGTTCTGCCATTTTATCTTTGTGAATCATTTAACTAACTGAAAGAAGATCCAACTGCCATTTTCAAAATTGTGTTTTACTTGATTTTCATGTGGTACTATCATGTTTGTCATTTGTACTCACCCATCCAGACCTATGAATGGCTGTTTAATAAGGTCTGTAGCCTGAAACTTGAAAGTTCATGCCGTTCTATTGGAATTTATCTTATTTATACAATTGCATGTGGTATTAGTCAAAACACACTTCTGTGAATTCTGTTAAGGGAGTTAGTTGCTACAGTACCTTCTGCCCTAAGCTTCACATATTAAGTGTATTTAGGAAGAAAATATCATCTATATGGCTTCCCCTCATTAGAATAAAAACAAGTCTACCTCTGTTATTTCTGGGTTGTTTTGTTCTGCAGATTTCAGAGAGCCCCATATTCCTTGTTACACAGAAATGTGATCAGTACAGTATATATTTACTGGTTTCTCTTTCCTGCATAGCTTAGATATACTCAATGTATAAACTTCAACACACATATGCTAAGCATGATACTTCATTGCATCAAGTATAACAGTAATAGAATGATAGCTGTGCCAGTTTTTGATATTATTATTTACTATTATTATTGTATAATTGTACTGTTTAAAAGTATTTATAAATGTTAAGGTATCTTTTGATATTTCTGCTTTATGTAATTCAATGTATTTCTTCATCTTTAGGCTGTGCTGAGTCCTCTTATAGCAATTGCACTGAAAATATCTCAGATTCATGAGAGGACAGGACGAAAGGGACCCACTGTCATCACTTGAAGCCATGGAAGATTGTTAAACCAGGGCCAAAAGAGGAACAGCAAGGAAGAGACAGAACCTTGTTAAAACTTGTTAGCCATTTGTGCCTTGTATGATTTTAAAAGTTAGGTGGGAAGAAAAACTCAATATAACGTTAAGCATAATTATTTGCATTGATTTCCAAATGCAATTGTGTATTGACTTGTTTTACCTGCAGTATCATAATTTCTGATAACAATATAACCAAAGAAAGAGGCCTTAATGTTCAAATATTGTCAGTAATGTAGCCAAAAATGACAACTGCTTGTTTTTGAATGCTATGATAAATGTTGGAGGAATTTCAGTTAGTGGGAGAGAGGGAGGAGTTGCAGGTAAAGACATGCTTGGTGACTATTGTTTGGGATTCTTGTCACCTTCTGGTAGGTTTCTGAAGAGGTGTACAGACCATGTCTAAGCCATAGGGCCGTGTAGAAAGCTCTTCACGGGGTGTGTTTGCTCCCCTGGCTCCGTGCCTCCTCTCAGGCCTCTCCTGTTGCTCACAGATGCACGCTGACAGCAAAGTTGTATACACACTTACACTTGCTCCTAAAAATGGGGTTATTCCATACTTTTTTACCCCTGCTTTTAAAACATATCAATGTGACTTGTGCCTTTAGATTTTCCTTATTTTTTGACTCTTTGGTTGTTTTCTTCCGAAAGGAGGCCTTTATGCTATGGAGCTGATTTTGTCCTTCCAGCAATGTGTCGGGTATGGAATCTGTCTTCCACAATATTCCTCATGTCAGGAGATGATACTGGTGCTTACTGTGTTTGAAAGATAATCTCTGCAAGTTCAGCAATTCTTTAAGAAGGAGTTACAGAAGTTTTTTTGTGTCTTTGGCATGTTCACGCTCCAGTTACCACAAAGCGAGTGAGAGGGAATTAAACAAACTCTAATAAATTGAATAGAAATACTAGTCTGATTCACCCTCTGGACATGGTTTCTATTAGATTCTTGGTAACAGTGGATCATGCAATAAAAATTTGGGGAGTGCAAGAGATGTTCCCGGCATAGATCTGAGAAGGCTTTTGGGGATATTCACATCAGCATTTTTCTGCTTGTGAAGTGATACAGCAGTTCTAGCTACAATGCTGTGCTCTGAAAAAGAGCACAAACACTTTATGCATGTGATTTGCTTGAAAGCTTTGCTTCCTTGGAAAGGGTGTGATCACTTGTTTCATTTGTCAAGGTGGCTTTGTGCAGCTTGCCTCTTTGCAGTGTACTTTAATTCATTGTGGTTGTCAAATTTTAGTACAATTTATATTACATTGCAGCAAAGAAAATTGTTTAAATTTCTTTGAACACTTCTGTCAAAAAATGGCTATGGCACTTAGTATACAATAAAGAATAATGCTGTATATTTGTCTAAATATGTAGTTGTGGACAAGACACCCTGCACTTTCAAGCATCCTAATAAAATTGCCTTTATTACAATTACATTATTACTTAATTGACTCTAAACAAATGAGGTATGAATATTCTCTAATTAGTGTCCTACCTTACTATTAAGTGTTCCCATAAACCAAAAGAGATTTTGACACTTTAGTTCTTTTTATAAAGATTTTTCTTTTATATGATCATGATATTCTCACACAGTTTGGACATCTACTTAATAAGAGCACTCATCTTCACAGAAATCTTGTTTACCTAATATTTTATATTTATTAGGGATTAAACTTCTCTAGGTGCAGTATAATAAGCTCCTAACCAGTATATCACACATGGTCAAGCACAGACACATTCTGGATTATGACAGTTCAAATTACTGGGTTGCATAACAGAACATTCTGCAAGTCAGTCCACTAAAACTTCTAAAATCTCTTACACATTATCTGACGATGAAATTATTTTTGATCAGATCAGGAACTAGTTGTTTATACCTGTGGAGTATCCAGCTTTTCTGGAATGGGGAGAATGCTGTTTGAAAAGTAAGATGTACTGAAGCCAGGTGTCTTTCAGGATGCTGTGGGAAGACTCAAGAACAGATGAAGACTGTGAAGAAACATACTTGTGTTTTTATCAGAGAGCAGTTGAGGGCAGTCTGCTTTCATGAAGGCAGTCATCATAATCAAAGGGCATGTTTCAAAATCTCTGTATTGACTTTGTCCTGGGCTGGAGAAACATTAGTTGTGCTGGTGTACTGAAATGGAGAAAAGGGTTGTTTGTGTGTATAATAACTGTCAAAGAGCAAATTTGCAGAACTAGCCTAACCCCAAATCCACTCACCATCCCCTTTTTTTTTATGGTGATGGTGATACTGATAAAATGTAACTGATACTATCCACCAGTTAATTGCTTTCTCTGCAAGAAGATGAATTAAACTTTATAAGGCTCAAGTACAGTACATGTCAAGTACAGTATATCTGATGTGTGTGGGAGAGGACTGTAGCCACGGTATCATGGAGTGTGTTGCATTTCCTGAGGTCTTTTAATTGTTAATGTGAGAAATGCATGTGTGGAAAAAAGCAAGTTATGTGAACTTACAAAAAGATGCAAAGCTCCTAAAACCAGACCACACATTTAGCAGAGGGAAAACTATTATTAATACTGATTATCTTATCACAGTGTCTAGACACTGTGACAGAGACCCACACCCTTTTGTGCAGCTTCCTTAATTAACAGCTTCCTCAAGTCTGGAAGCTGCAAGATTCCTGAATTATTCAGCTGTGGTTGCACTAACATTTACTTGGATAATACTGTTTCCTAAACCCTCCTGATTTCTCTGTGTTCAGAGACAATTTGGAAGGCGATACACTACTCACCTGAACCACAGGATCACAGAATCCTCGAGGTTGGAAGGGGCCATCTAGTTAATCAGGACTGAAATCAACTAGTCTTTGTCCCAGCTCACAGTAGAGTCAGGTAGAGGAGGCTACCCAGGACCATGTGTAGTTGGTTTTGATTGTCTCCAAGGGCTGATATGCCAGAACTTTGCTGGACAAACTATACAAGTGATTGACTGCTCCCATAGGGAAAAAGAAAACCAAACAAAAATCAAAAACCCAACAGCAAAACCTTCTGGAGTGTTCAGATGGAATTTCATGTGATTCAGTTTGTGCCCGTTGCCTCATGTCCTGTCACTGAGAAGAGCCTAGGTCCGTACACTTTTTTTTGCCACCAAGTAGTTCTAGAAATCAGTAAGATCCTTCAAGAACCTTCTCCAGACTAAACACTGCCAACTCTCTCAGTGTCTCATCATAGGACAAATTTTCCAGTACTTTTTTCTTTGTGGCCCTTTGCTGGAGATCCTCTGGAATGTCCACGTCTGTTTTGTGCTTGGGAAGCTCAGACCTGGACCCAGCACTCCAGATGTATCTTAACTTTACCACTGCTGAGCAGAGGGAAAGGATCACTTTCCACCAACTGCTGCTGCTGTTTTTCCTGATGCAGCTCAGGATGTTAATTGCTGTCTTTGCTGTGCAGGTGAGTTGCTGGTGAGTTGACAACTTTTTGTTAAGCATGTGACCCACTGATCCTTCTCTGTGTAGCTTTTTCCAGGCCACTGGCCCCAGCATGTATTGGTGTCTAGGTTTGTTCATGCACAAGGGCAGGGCTTCCCTTTGTTGAACTTCAGTATTGTAGAAGGTCATCAAGTTGGTTAAGCACAATTTACCTTTCATAAATCCTTCCTGATCCTAATCACCTTCTTGTCCTTGGCCTTGTCAAGGGTTTCCGAGATTGGCTACTCCATCACCTCCCCAGAAACTCTAGTGAGGCTGACCAGCCTGTAACTCCCCAGATTCTCCTTCTCTTAAAGACAGGAGTGATATTTGCCCTTACATCAGGGACCACTCCTGGTCACTCACAATCTTTCAAAGGCAATAGAAGATAGCTTGCAGTAGCATGACTCAGCTTCTTCAGCTCTGTGCGTGCCTTTGTAAGTCATTTCATGAATGTGTGTATCTCCTGTTTTTTCGAGTACTGCCTGACCTTTTCCAAGGCAAGTCTTCCTCGCTTCATATTTTTCCTCTAGTCTCAAAGGCCTGCGATTCCTGAAGACTGTTTTTACCAGTAAAGAGGGAGGCAAAGAAGACATTAAGCACCTCAGCCTTTTCTATGTCCTCTTTCAACTCATGTAGCTGTAGAAACTTGCCCCATTACCCTTTGCATTTCTCATCTGTCCCAGTTTTGGCCAGTACAGAGTTATTTTTGCATTTGCTAGTATGGGGGTATGGGAAGGGCAAGGAAGCTGGAGCCCTATGGAAGTACAGAGGTGATTTATTCCATACCAATCATGTCATCGCTGTAGAGTATGGCTTTGGGTAGAAGAAAAGGCAGAGTGGAAGGAGAGCCATTTTTGTTCCCTCTTTACCTGTGGAAGCAAAGTGCCGAACAGAGTGGGGCAGTCAGTGTGGTCTGAGTGGAGCAGTGCAGACTGGCATGAGGGGTTTGTCCATCATTGTTTTCCATTGTCTCAGGCAAGGCACAAAAAACCCCACATTGGCTGTGGTAATGTCCGCCCTTTTCTCCTTTGTCTCAGGAAAAGCTGCAAGTCACTGACCGTGGTAAAAACTGGATGTAAGTATTCTTGGTGTGTAATCACCCTCTTTTATACATTGTTATTATTACTGTTGTTACTGTTACTGTTTGTTTTCCTTGATACTATTTTTCCAGTAAATTCTTGTCTTAATCCATAATCTCTGCCTTTTTGTCCCTTTTTTGCTGGAGGGGGTGGGGGGCGGGGAAAGAAAGTGGCTGTTTGGAACTTTATTTCCAGTGGGTCTTAAACTGCATCATCACCTCATTCAGCTTCTGGTAGGCTTTGGCTTTCCTCATCTCATCTCTGCATGGTTGTACAGTGCTCTGCATTCCTCCTAATTAAGCTGTTCTGGATTTCACTTATCATACATTTCCTGTTTATATCTGAGTTTAGTCAGGAGCTCTCTGGCCATCCACGTAGGCCTTTTGCTACCTTTGTTTGAACTCTGCATATCAGGTTGAGTGATTCCTCAACTTAAGGGAGGTGATCTTTGAAAATTAAACAGCTGTCCTGAACTCATCTTTTCTCCAGGGCCAGGACCCATGTGGCTCTTCCAAGCCACTTGAAAGATGTTAAAGTCTGCAAACTTCGGTTCCACTCTTTGCCATTCTTGCTCCTCTCAAATTTCTGAATTCACTGTCTCATGATCCCTGCAGCAAAAACTTTCACATGCCCACTCATTTCTTGTGGTGTGTGAGTGCAAAGATTGGCTTTTCAGTCACCAGTGTCAGGAAGTTGTTTGTGAATGCACTGAATCTGTTCTGTTCAGAAGCTTTAGTTTGACGGGTTCATATCCTTCAGCCCAAAGAAAATTTATTCTAATGTAAAATTTCCAGCTGTTACTTTTGGCAAAGATAAATTCATGCTATTAAGTATGATTATGAAAGTGTTTAGAACCTTTTGCTGCCTTAAGATTTTTAACATTTTTGAGCTCATTGCCCATGCCATTTTGCATTAAGTTCATAATCAAATAGTTCATTAGCTGAAAAGAGAAATTTAAAAACCAGATTGTATCAAAATATTAGGTAATAACTTCAATGTTCTCCCTATCTCAGTAACATTTTTGTATCAAATACTTTATTACACGCTGCAGGTTGAAGATGCATTTATCTTCAGTTTTACATTTCGGGATCCATTATGACCTCACATCTGCCCCACTAAAAAGGGGCACTGCAGGACTCTTGTGGAATTGGGAGAAAGGAAAGAACTTCTGGTTGTTCATAAATATATGTGGAAATGCCTTTCCTATAGCAAACCACTCCAAGAGCAAAGTTCAGTGGTACTCCTGCAATACTTGCTCTTAGTATGACCCAGAACTGTAGTCCCAGCCACTTCCCGCTCTTTTGGTCTTGGTTTAATATCACCAAGTGGAAAAGTCAGATTTCCACAGGGAAAAAAAAAATTAAGCTAAACATGCACAGGACAAGCATTTTGCTGTGGGATATCTCCTGGTTAATCAGTGTTATCTGCTGTGATTGAGGCCTGCACTAATACTTGAGCAATGCCAGCTGCCTCCAGAATCTGGGACTCTGGAGTAAAGAAGCAAGAGATTGTGGGGGATGGATATGGCAATGCTAGGAGGTAAAACCATAACAAAGTCACTCAAGCAGATCCTCTCTTCAGCTGTTTTGGTAATAATTTGTTGTGTTTCTCTTATTTTTATTGTTCTTTGTGCTGTTCTGCTTCTCAGTCACTTTGAAAAATATTTATATCTTGTGTCTCTTTCAGGGACTCTTTTTTTCTCCCTCTGGATGCTTTACTATATTTCTCATCCCCAACTTGTCTTGAAAGGATTTTTCTTCCTTTGTAGCTTGTCCACCACACTTTATTCTTCTTTCCTTTCTACTTACAGCCACTGAAGAACTGTGTGTTCTTCCCATAAAGGATGAAATTCTTTGAAAGACAAAACTGATGCAACTGTCAGTTCCTTGGCTTTAACCATGGCTACCACCACGGCTTGCATGTGCAGCTGTAATACTTAATGTACACGGACATCTGGAAAGTGTAATAGCTTTTCTGTCTCACTGGTTTGTAACAAAGCCAGGAACAAGTTTCCCAGAGAGGTGATACATGCCCCATTCCTGGAAAAATTCAAGGTCATGTTGGACGGTCTGACCAACCTGATCTAATTGAAGATGTACCTGTTCCTTGCAGGGGCTTGGACTAAATGATCTTCTCCAATCCAAACCTTCCAATCCAAAAAGAAAAATTCCATCTAAAGTTGTGTCAGAAACAAGGTACAGGGTCCCTTTTTCAGTTCCCACAGTCTTGAGCAAGCTGTGACAGAAGTGACTGCTCTCAGAATTGGCTCAGAGGAATCAGAGACAATTTTTCCTCCTGCAGTTGATAGGTAGTTCCCTCTGAGGAGATATAAGCATAACCAGAGCTCTCTTCTTGGCAGTTAGATGGTGTATTTTATTGTGCCTTTATCCTGAATCATGGGCACCTCATATCATATAAGCAAATACAAGGCATTTGTTTTAAATACAAAATTTATTCATGAATTCACTAGTAAAATAACAGTTATTTTTACCCCCACATAAAACAAATAACTTGAAAGGCATACAATACAAAAATAATCAGTTGCAACAAATAATCTGCAGATTTCAAACAAAAGCTGAGTTAATAGGTTTCCCAAGTCAGTTAATGTCTCAAAACAAAAAATTACAGCTTTTATCTGAAACTCCTTATAATGTACAAGTCAAGACTGATAACACCATGGTGCTTCATTTATCTTGCAGCGTAAGAAGCTCCTATTGCCAGAGATGGTAGCTTCTACTAGATACAGCCTGAGCATTTCTATCTCTGTAGAGATTTATTCTAATTTGAAATGCTGATCACTTTTACATATCCCCTCCAACTCCACTCTAAGGTGCAAACGATCAATGTTTTTCCTGTGCAATTTCACCCTAAATAGTGGTACTATTAGGGATCACTGACACGAGCCTTCTTCCAGTTTTCCCTGCTTCACAGGTGCAGGATTTTACTGGCTGCCTGTCTCTCATGTTTTGACAGGTGTTGCACTTCCTGAGGTCCCCTGGAAGTCTGTATCCTGTTGGCAACTGATTTCTTGCATGGATATATGAGAATTTAACTCCCCTCTGGGGTTTGGGTCATGGTCAGCTGTTTGCTGCTGTTCCACTGATAATGTGTATGGTGGTGGCAGTTCCTGTTCATTTGTTTCACTGACAAACTCTGCACTGCTTTCACTATATGGAGGCGGAGGAATATTGATGAATTCTTGCTGTTTCAGTGTGGAGGCAACTGACAGTGGTGGGGAGACCAGCTTTTCGGGGTCTATGCTGTCTTCATAAGAGGGAGGATAGAAGTCAGGCCTAAAATAAGCAAACCAAAAAGAAACACATCCTGGTGAAGTGTAATTTATCTCACAGATCTTGGATAGGTGCTTTGTCTGTTATGTTTCCAAAATTTAGATGAGGCTTTAACTGTAAACAGACACCTAAGTGTGTTTAAAACAAGGCAATATGTTAATATATAAAAGTAGGCATAACTGGTATCATTTGCCTTGTCTTTGCACAAAATGTTTTCTTAAAACACAGCTTTCTAAAAAGACAAGCCTTGCCCATGAAAAATCCCAACCACGACATACAAACACTCATGCTTGTCAGTATTTTGACAAGTGCCTGAGAAAGGTTTAATTTGGAAGAAGAATTATATCAGTGTTGAAAGTTATTTATTATTGCAATAACCATTGTTTTCCAGAATTTTAAAATAAAATTGGTATGTCTCTGCTTGTCTAACCAAAATTTACTGAATGTAGCTTTTATAGTGCCTTATAGCACCCATTGTCAGTGTTTCTAGTATGGTTTCCACAACAGTCCAAGAAAAGTAATTTGTATCCTGTGACCATATTAAAGAGATTTCCCAGGCCTAGTGCCAATCAGTTTAAGAAACTCTCTCTTTCAAAGTATCAGACTTTGTTAAGAACAAAATAATAGGGTCACAGAATGTTTTGGGAAGGGATCTTAATGATCATTCAGTTCCTTCCATGAACAGGGCCACCTTCCACAAGACCAGGTTGTCTATCCAACCTTGCCGTGAACACTTCCAGGGATGGGGCAACCACAGCTTCTTTGGGCAACCTGCTCCGGTGCCTCACCACCCTTACAGTAAAGCATTTTTTTCCCAATAGCTAATATAAACATAACCTTTCTCCATTTGAAACCATTACCCCTTGTCCTGTCACTACATGTTCTTTTTTGAAGTCCCTCTCCATCTTTCCTGTAAGTTCTATGAATATAGGGTGCTGTAGTCTCACTGGAACCTACTCCAGGCTGAATAACTCCAGCTCTGTCAGCCTGTCATCACAGGAGAGGTGTTCCATTCCCCTGATCATCTTCATGTCTCTCTTCCAGACCCACTGTAGCAGGTCCATGCCCTTTCTGTGACAAGGATACCAGATCTGGATGCAATGCTCCAGGTGGGGACTCACAAAGACACAGCCGAGGAGCAGAATCTGCTCCCTCAACCTGTTGGTCACACTTATTTGGATGCAGCCCACAACACACTTGGCTTTTTGGAATGCAACTGCACATTTCTGGTTTACATTGACTTACTCATCAGCAACCATCAGTTCTTCTCCCCAGAGCTACCCTCAATCCATTCTCTGCCCAGCCTGTTTGTGCTTTGATTTGCAGCAACCCAGGTGCAGGACCTTACACTTGGCCTGGTTGAATTTCATGAAGTTTTTAAATTGGGGAGACAATTAGACAAGAAAACTTAAGCAGTAGCCATATAATGAATGAGCTGATGCCCCCTGAATACCTCAGCTTTGATTACCCACATGACCTCCTACCCTATAGCAGCATCCTAAATTGTCTGCTGAGATGGAACTCAGGATGCTCCTGCATGAATTTGGGATAGCTGCACCTGCTGCCTCCATGCATGACTTTGGAAGCTTTGGAAAATCTGAAATTTTCTTTGTTTCATGTTGTATACCTTACCTTAGGTATTGTTTGCATGAATGGCTGTTTGCACATTGCTGCTTGCTCTAGCAAATAAATTTCAGACTACAGTTCTCTCTACAGAAAAATAATAAAATTATTTATAGGAATGAATAATGAATAAAGGATTTGCATTTTGCAAAAACCTTGTATTGGTTCTTTCTTCTCACAGTACGTTTAAAAAATAACATCCCTCCCTCCCATTTCATCTACAACACATACCTCTCTATGGTGCAGACATGTGGTTCTCTGTGGCTGGGATTTCGAAGGAAGATGCCAAGGGCCCTGTATTTCAGAACTTCATGGAAAGTGCTCCAGAAAATGCCAATAAAAAGGAGACAGAGCCCCAGAGCTAATAGGCAATAGAACACTAGCTTGTTGTTCCCACATGTGCACACAGAGGAATTCATGAACATGCAAAGTACTCCCAGGCAAATCGTGGAGAAACTGAGTAAGAGCATTAAAAGACGAATTAAAGTAAAAAGACCTTTTGGCATCTTTTGCAGAAGACACAGCACTTTGTTCCTGTCTGCTGTCTGTTTGCTGGCTCTCTCTGCTGTAGTTGTCATCTCCATGTGTGGGTACTTTATATGCTACAGGACCAACTGGCCTTTAGACAATTAAGAGAAGCAGGCAGTATTAACCTACTCATTAACTCTTTGAGGCACTTATGAACTCTTTTGAGATTAATTTGTAACCTTCTACCTACTTTAGGAAAGGAAGCAGAAACTTCCTGAACCGTCTCCTTGCCACTGTAATTTCTGGAGTGTAAACTTGGACTGATACCCTCATTGCATGATTTGCAGTGGTTTATATGCTTCACTGCTTATGAATGTATTTGTTAAATTTTACTTACTTGACTGAAAGAAAAAAACAGCCAACAACCAACAAAGATGATGTTCATAAATCCCCATTAAAAATTTGAAAAGAAAATATGCTTCGTATAAATGCAGACATTGACATGGGAGGGGGATGGACATAGGTAAAAACTGCTGTTCTCTGAGGGGGGATGTCATCTCACCTTTTAACTCTGACTTGCCAAGGTAGGAAAGAATATCAGTGTCTGACAGGTATTAATCTAGGTTCAACAAAGGATTTATTTTTCTAAGCGCTAGCTGTTTCTGTCCAGCACCTTGGTCCCAAGAGCCTAGGAAGCTGACATGAAGCACTTGCATGAACCAAGCTGTCCATAAAGGAGGACACAGGACATAAAGACTGGGACACAGGGCTGCCTTAAGGGGTGTCTGTGAGCTCCCAGAAGAAGCAGCAGAAGGCAATATGTCTCTAAGTGAGGAGGTTTCCTAGATGTGGAGTTACCCCAAAGATATGCTGGGCTCTGACTAGCACTCACAGCTTTCTCTCCAGCTGCCTAACTTGCGTGGTAATTATTGGATGGGTATTACAACAGCCAGCTAACATCCCCTTAAGCTGCTCTGTAAGGTTTGTGTTGCAAAAACTGCAAAAAATTCAACTGCAAAAGCAACCGGTGACACAACAACCAGATTACTCCCCTTAGAAGAGCTGCTCCAGTGGAAAAGACATAAAGTGGAGCAGATTTTCACTAATGTGAGTTGCCACTTAGCATGTGTGCAGGTGTGTTTCTCAGGGATGAGGAGGGAGTGGGCCAGGGAAAGCTGTTATTTTAGGCACTGGATTCACCAAATTCAGGTCTTTGAAAGAGTGTCCCAATTGTGACAGGGGGGAATCAGTAACCAGGAGGGTAAAGCCATGTGTTGGGTGTAGGAATTCATGCAGGGAAGGTGTGAGTGGAGGCTGAGAACATGAGAGGCAGGTGGAGCACAGTGAAGTGGTAGAGTCAGTGGTGCTGGATGCCCACTCAACAGCAACAGCTGCTCCTCCAGAAATGTAACTGCAAAAGTGAACCGTGACAGAAACACATTAAAATAAACTGCTTCAAAAGGTAAGTAATTTACACCTGTCTTGCTTAATATGAAGTCCACCAATTCATCTTCCTTCTGCTGCAGGACTGTTTTCCAGAACACCTTTGTTTCATGCTCTGTTGTTTCAAATATTAATGAATGATCTTCCTTCAATTTGTTTTTCCATGGGTTAACAGACCCAGATGAATTTACAATAGTATTTTTTCTGTGTAATTTCTACTTTCTGCATATCTGTTAAACATACTTGATATTACAAAATACTTTTTTATTACTTCTGTATTTTTTGATGTTTCAGATCTTAACTGACCTAAATAGAAATACTGAGTTATTAATGACTGCTATTTTAAGTTCAGTTAATTAATGTAATTCACATCTTCTGTAATGCTACTCCTTCTGCTACAAGACTGTGTTTTTGTTAGAGTGATATTGATAAAAATATTTTTTACGCCTTGTTTTCTTTATAGATCTGTACTCACTGACCTGTTTGGTCACTGAAATTTATACCTGGAACATTATATAGCATTATATCTGTGATGATAAAGGATTAGTGAAATCTTACAGAAAAACCTGGACAGGAAATTATATTCTCTCTATGAGTAAAAAATCTGAGAATTCAAATACACTCCCTTTCTATACTAGGAAAAGAGATAAAAAGGGATAGTCTGAAAAAATCCTTAACGAGGAAGTTAAAAAGATTAAATAAATGTTATAACTCTCAGAAGAATCAAAAGCCAGTGACTAGGCTACACCTCACTTGGAGTGAAGAACTGGATTGCAGGACAATCTTTAGCCAAGGAAAAACTAATTTTCAATGCCAGCTCTAAGGAATGAAGGAGAAGCAAGCGAGACCTGTTGGTGGCAGCTGCTGGCTGCACAGAATGGCGGAGGCAGAACCCACCCGTGGGGAGGGAGCAGGGCTGTGGAGAGGCTGCAGGGTGCTCTGACCAGAGAACAGCTCAGCACTGCCCAGGAGCCAAGCAGTGGAGGGGAGCCACAGACAACCAGAGGTTAGTCCTTGCGATGCTGTGGGAGAGGAAGACATATATAGGAGCCCTTTTTAGGGGGAAGATGTATATCAGCCTCTTGTTTTGCATTTGGAGATTTGCAGGGTGTTTTTGTAGGCTGCAGAAGTTTGGTGATTTCTCCAAGATGTCATCTATGGCAACAGACTTTGGGTATATTGTCCTTGAAAATAGCATGGGATTCTAAATTACTGTATCTCATGCAGCAGTGTATAAAGGATATGGGAAAAAAAAAAAAAGAAAAGGTGACAATAGCTCCATTACACTGTTTAATTTTCAGGGTTCCTTTTTTTTTTTTTTTTTTTTTTTTTTCATTTTCCATCACTTCAGATTTTCTGTAATGTTATTCTTGGCCTTTTCCAATTTCCCTAACATTTTGCAGCTTGATTGTTTTATTGGCGGTGAGTGTCTTGGACTTCATCAGACTGGATGAGCAGATTTCCTATTTCTCTTACAAAACAGGAAGAGAGTTGCTTCTAATGAGATCAGGTGGGAAAAGGGAATAGCTAACATGGTATAAAGGTTACTGAGTAGAATTGGCTGAAGACCAAGGTCAAAAGGTAGCAGTCCAGATGGAGAAAAAGCAATTCTTAGGAAGTTGAAGATGTATTTAATGGATGTTCCACTGGATGAATTGACGATTGCGATTATTTGGCAATTCGCATTTCACTTTGAAAGGTCACTGCTTGTCCTGTATCCTGTTGAAACATGTAAGGCTTCAACAAACCAGTTTCTAGAATTATGCTGCTCAAAAAGAAATTTGTGATATCACACACAGTTTTATGAGAGTTGTAAAGCACAAATGTATTTTTTAACTACGAATAAAAGGAAACTTGATAATCAGAAAATTAAAAAATAAACCTTTTAATGCAAATATTTGGGGTGTGTTAATGCCAGCTGCATATCACAGTGCATGCATGATACAAGATAATGTCATATTAGAAGTCACATTTCCTACTAAAAAGTGGTATTTTACCAGAAAATTGGAGATTTTATTTTACCCTGGTCTGAAATGAATTATTTTTAATAAAATTAAAACTCTGAATTTATACCAATTTTGTTTTTTTCTTCTGTAACTTTCAAGCAGCATTAGCTGACATGATTTATTGTAATAACTCACTCAAAGGGTTTGTTACATTGTTGTCAATAATTCAGAGCAGATTTGCCAATGGGTTTCTTTAGCAGTTCCAGTATTCCTTAAAAACATGTAGCTGAGGTAGTGGGAAATTATTTTAAGCTCTGTAAGTGTAGTCTCTTCTCCATATCGTACCTGAGTTAGTGACAGTTTTGAGAGCACAGAAAAGTTTAAGAATTACTCTTAAGAGAGTTGATGCAATATAAATGTCAAAATCATATTTCACAGACCAGTTTCCTGAGAATGTGATGATGCCTATGCAAAACAAGATGCATGAACACAGCCAGGGCTACTCTTTGTGTTTGAAGGTATTGTGATTTTAGGAGGTGTGGCTCCAATTTGAGAATGAATGATTGAATGTCACGAAGGAAACTGGGTACAATTCATTCTACATTCTATATTCTACATTCTATAATTGAAAAGAGAGGAAAAGAACTAATTTGATTGAAAGTAGTACCTTGCAGGATTTTTGTTGAGAAAGTTTCCCAAATGGTTGAGAATAGTTTACTCCAGATATGGGCAACAGAAAAAAGCAATAAATACTTAAAATAAGGAGAAATAAGATACTAAGTTTTTAAACCCCTGCAAAAATTTTGAGGCTTAACAGATGTTATTTTAACAAATATTTAAACTTTATTTTTTGTGAATCAGGTATTCTTTATTTCCCAGGTATTCTTCCCAAATGTTATTGTTTTAGTTATTTACTAAAAGGATGATATACAGTAATTGTGATTACAATTGTAATAACTAACAATAATTCAAAGTTTAATAGTTTAAAGTTTTAACAGTTTAAATAGTTTAAAGTGATGATGTGAACTGGCTAGTCAGGAAAAATAACACATAAATGGGACAGTTCTGTAATGAATGTGGAATTATCTTTGGTCTATCAGGCTATTTATTGCTACATCTATCAGAATTGTATATTTTTGTAAAACTTTGAAATTAACATGATGGATTATCAGGACATCTGAAGCCTTCCCTTTTAATTTACATACATCAAAACCAGAATGCCAGCTGTGTCGAAAGAAAAAAATACAGTGGACACTGCTCTTCTGTTTTCTCTTAGCAAGAAGATATAGAGGAAGGCTCTGGCAATGAAAATACAGGCATGCTGTATTTGTCTCATGTTCACATCTTCAAAAGCACTGCATCTTGCATGATATCCAGGAGTCTGGGAAAGCTATGAATTGCATTTGAACATCCATTGAACCAGACATTGTGTTACTTTCTGAGGAACTAAGAGTTTTAAAAGTTACCACATGTAGAGTGGAATAGAATGCTTTTAAAATGAAAAAAAACCCAAACCAAACAAGAAAAACCAAGCCCACTAATCAGAAGTCTTTAGTGTTTGTTTATCTAAGCATGAGAGTCAGAGCTGTGGGTAAATAGAGTGACAGTCTGGCTGAGCAGTGTGGGTTAGAGGGTGTGCAGGGCCATCACCTCCATTCTGCTCTGTTCCAACTGTTTGTGGTGCCTCCAGCTCAGTTGTATCTGCACAACTTCTGAGTAGGAAACAATTTTACAGTACTGATTAGCAAATATAGATAACTTTGACCCCAAAGAATGAGGGTCCTCTGTACATAAGACAAGTTTCCTTTTGTTCATGCATCAGTACTGTAGATGATGTGCCAGATGAAATGTTCCTTTTACAGAAAGACTTTTATTCCACCGTTATATGTGTGAGGAATTTGGCAGAATTCCAATCATAAATTCATAAAAATTTATCAGTTAAATAATAGTTCTATCATAGGTAATTAGCTGATTATATTGTTTAATGACAGTGTAAAATGTCTGGGGAAAGATTTTACTTATGAAGAAGGAGAAGAAGCATTATTTTCTATTCAAAATTAAAGTGTCACTCTTCTTTTTAACTTTCACTCCTCCTACCTACTTCTTTTCTCCAGAAGATGGTTGTCCTAAGGATTTTTAAACTGAAGTCTAGAAGTAAAATAAGTTTTTGTAGAAGGAATCAAAGTAAGACATATAGCCTGTATAGATACTTCCAAGTAGGGCTCAGATAAGCATGAGAACACAGGAAACTGCCCATATGGACAGTGCTGTCTTCTTCTAGGAAAGGCAAGAACTACCCTGAGCACTTTTTAATCTGTCTTTAGTTTGATGTTATGGGAGGCACTGAAGCACAGCCCTGTTGGCACTGATGATTGCCTTTGGCAGCAGGGGCAAAGTCAGGTATTCTGTCTTGGCTTAAAGATTTCAGCAGTTTTGTTAAAAGCAGATCAAAAGTAAATTTTGAAGGAGCTGCTGGTAGCTCTTGTTCCAACAAACCACAGAAAGCTTAGAGCTAGCTGTTTGGCTGTGCTGGAAGGTTTAATACCAAAACAAGAAATCCTATTGACTTTCAAACACAGTTAAAATTGTAACACAATTAGATTGAACCTCCTAAAACCCTTCTTATTTGTTATCATTCCAGTACGCTGGCTGACACTACAATCAAATATTGTATACTAGTAGAGCTTAATTATCATAGGTGTAACTTGTAAGAATTTTAAGTGGAATAGATGCAGAAGTCCTGCTTTAGGTTAGAGGAATATCCTGTGAGTTTTACATAAAATTGACGAATATCCTCAGGTAGTGAGATCTTATGTTTTTCAGAATTATATTCAGAGTTAATCTGGTGTTAGAAATTACACTTATCTGTATTTGTTTCCATAACTGCAGTGCATGCTTTGATATGTAATTTTACTTGCAGAGGTCTACTCATTTCTGATTTGAGCCAAACAAGTCAATACTCAAGTAAACATCAACAGTCTACCTTTCAAGCAGGCAGGTTTGTAAAGGAGCAATTTTTCAGCACTTACAGTGTACCAGATTTTCCAAAGAAAATGAAGAAGGTGGATATCACAGGAAAATACAAAATAATTAAAAAAGAGAGAGTTAAACACGTTGGTCTAAGGAGCAGTTAGCACAAATATGAATTGACTGGGAAAGCAAATGGACAAGAACTACAGCCTGTGGCATGTGTGAAGCTTGCATTGTGCAGAGCTGTCACACTTCTGTGCAAATGAATAGGCCTGACTGATTAGGAACTGGTCAGCCAAACTCAAAAAAAAAGCCAGAACAAAAAAAGAGGCCAGAGTACTAACAAGTGTCTTGGGAGGTGGGTGTTTGAGCTGAAGATCTGCATTTTGACAAGTGTACCCAGAAACAGCAGCAGAACCCTAGGGCTCTTTAATTTTCAGTTCATAAACTAGACTGCTGATACTGGCAGGGAATACCTATGCAACATTGCTCATTAACGCCCGGAGCAAGAAGACCTAAATTTAGACTGCTGCTTTACAGGAAAATGGAGTGCAGGAGATGGGTATCTCCTTGATGATTCAAGGAGAAATGTATCCAGCCACTAAAGGATATGAAAGGCATGACCCACAGGTTCATGCAGAGGCTGGCAGTCCCTTTGCAAAAGCTGACTAATTCTGTGCTTCTGGGAAGCTTTTCTGTTCTCTTTCCAGATTACTACAGAACACTATACCGGCATTGCTTCCCATGGTTTGGAGGTCTCCTACTATACATGATATAGGAACATCTTCAGCCCCTCACAACGAATGTGCAAACTCTGTTTCCTTTGTAGATCACCAGACTTCCTCTTAAAGAAGACTAAAGGGCACTTCCCACCTCAGGAGAGGCATCTAATAGGGTGGTCACGAAGGTTCTGCAGGAAATAGAGGTCTCCATTGAAGACCTTCCATGGGTGCAGAGTGACATAGTAGACCCTGTTTCTGGTCAGAGGGATGGTACAGACTGATGTAAGCATACTTAAAATGCAGCCTGGTCTGCCACATCATGGAGGTCCAAATAAACCAGTGGGGAGGCCTCATCGTAGTCTACAGCTTCCTCACAGGAAGAAGAGGAGGGGAGGACACTGATCTCTTCCTTCTGGCCACCAGGGACAGGACCTAAGGCAATTGCATGAAGTTGTGTCAGGGGGGGTTGAGGTTGGATATTAGGAAAAGGTTCTTCATCCAGAGGGTGTTTGGGCACTGGAACAGGCTCACCAGCAAAGTGATCACATCACCAAGCCTGACAGAGTTCAAGAGGCATTTGGACAATGCTCTCAGACACAGGGTGTGAATCTTGGGGTGTCCTGTGCAGGGCCAGGATTTGAACTTTGATGATACTTCTGGGTTCCTACCACCACCATACATTCTATTCTATGAACTGCAGTTGCTGTCAGTTCGGATGTGATGAATTCATAGAGCTTATGGTCCAGTACCCCAGTGGTTACCCCTTGATAGGTTCTATATGCACAGATCAAAAAAGGCAGCAAAGACCCCCATTATTCTTTGGGGTGTAAAATTCAGGGATGTTTTAAAGAATATGGCTGATGGGGCTCATACTAGAAACACCAAGTAGAACCACAGCTGGTGGTGATGCAGGAGGCAGAATCAGTATTAGGGAGACCATAGGGTGTAACACAGACCTTTGTTTTCAACAAATTATTAATGATTTGATGGATAATGACACTCAAAAAGAATTTGAGAAAGTCACAGCTTTTGATTGATGGATTTTTGATGATTTGATTATAGGACAAAGGATACCGGTTTTAAACTAAAGGAGGGTCAATTTAGATTAGATATAAAAAGAAGTTTATTACAATGAGGGTTGTAAAACATTGAAACAGGTTACCCAGAGAAGTGGTAGATGCTCCATCCCTGGAAACTTTCAAAGTCAGTTTGGATGGGAACAATATAGTGGAATATGTCCCTACTCACTGCAGGGGGGTGGGACTGAATGAACTTTGAAGTTCTGTTCCAACCCAAATAATTTTATTATTCCATGATTAAAAACACAAGGAAGGAAAGGCACAGGAAAAAAACAGCAAGCTAACAGAAAAATGGAAAAAAAATGTAACTTTTCCTTTGCATCATGGCTCAACTAAAAACATCATCTGGATAAATAAGACAGCAACTCTACCTTGAATTTAAGACTTAAGAGGAACTGATGAGTAAATCCAAACAATATCAAATATATTCTTACTAATGAGCAGAAGAAGCAGGGTATGTAGGTCCTACTGGGCTGACTCAAGTTTGCTGGAACCACCAGGACTCCACATAGAAAGATACCACTTCATAGAGAACATTTCTGGCTTCACAAGAAAGGAGGCAAGAAATCTGCAGTACTGCTGATGACAAGGTTCAGTGACACAACTGTTATAGAGACAGATATGACCATAGGAGGCCTCAAAAAAGGTCTTCTCTGCAGAGATGAAGAAGTGTTAATATTCATATTCAAAGGCACTTACTCCATATATGACTTTTGATATCCTGGTCAATGTTCCTTTGAATCTGTAGCAAACACATAGAAGTGCTAGTAAGTAAAGGGTGAACCAACAGCCCCCTACAGAATAGTACAGGAAGCAACTGAAGGTGCTGGAAATGCTGTGCTGGGAAAAATGAAAGCTGAGAGGCAATATGGTTATTGTCCTCAAACACATCAACAAGGGAATACCAAGAAAGAAAAGAACAATTAAAGTTATTAACTATGGAAGCATAAGAAAAAAGGGCTTCAAAATAGCCAGGAGAAACTTAGCCTGAAAATTAATGGACTTTAATTAATGGAAGAGGGAAATTCCTGATTCCTTTCAGAATCAAAGATTGAAAACATATAACAGCTATGAAACTAACTTAATAGAAAAGGAAAAAGACCAGTGAGAGCATATCCACAATGACAAGTTTCCCTGCCCTGTTTTCCCAAGACACCTTGCATAAATAGACTTCAATAAAAGGAGTTTATAGACCCCCTAAGAGCTAAGAAGTTAATTTCAGCAGATTAATCTGAACCACATTACTGTTTTATGAATTCATACAACATACTCTAATTAAAACAATAGTGTAATCTTTGAGAGAAATCGTCAAACTTTCCTTCCCAGTATGTTTCCTCTAAAGCAAGAAGGCATAAAAGGCTTTTTGGAGGAATTTTACCTGCAAACTTTAAGGTGAACCTGGTCTCCAGCTCATTGTGTCAGCAATTTAACTCACTTCTGTTCCTGATTGATTGCTCTCTGGAGAAAGAAAAAATGTGAACCTTTAGCCACACACATGCAGGGAGCTCATGCTAGCTTGATGGCTAATACTTAATTTTCCCAGGTAAGTCACTTGGAGTCACCTTCCCAGCTTCCTCTTCCCAGATGACCCTAACTGATCAATGTTTCTGTCCACCTGAACCATGCTAGATCTCCTAAGTATGATGTCCCATGCTCCTGATATCCGCTGTCTTTACCTTCACATTCCAAACATTGAACCCACAGGAACACTTCTCTGAAGCATGCCAAAAGGTATTAGATGTACAGCTACAGAAATTTCTCCTTAAAAAATGTAGCTGCTGAGCAGAATCTATATTTTCTAATAGCCAGAACTGATTTTTCATCCAGACTCAATTCCTGAATTTTTTGGGGTGGTGTATCTAGATCTTTCAAAGCCTTCAATAATCTAACCTTGAAGGAGGAGCAGAATTGCAGCCCTGTGCGTTTACCTCCCAGCTCCTACTGAACATGGTGCACATGTAATTTAACTTCTAGAGTGGTGCTGCAGCCCTTCAGTCAGCATAAAGCACTATCCAAGGGATTATTTGCCTATCTCCTAGCTCGCAGTGACTGCCTTTTTTCCTTCCCAGCCCCTCTTTTGCTCCCTTCCCATTTGATCCATTGCTTGCATTCAAATGGCCAAAGTCTGAATCAGAGAAAAGAACTTTTTTTTCCTGCTTTTTTTTCATTCATCCAGTTCTACTTGCAGCTGCTCAGGTCCTCCACCCAAGTGAAGGAGCAGCTAGAATTGGGCAGCTAGGTCAGGAAAAAGGGCATAACTTCACCTTTTCGTAACTCTGTGCTTGTTGATTATAGCCCCACAGGAGAAACAGTTCCTACCTATATTATGAGTAGAGTTTTTTATTTCTCAGGTTGAAGTTCTGGTCTCTGCTTCTCATTCTTTCTCTTCTTTCCAGCTCTTCATTTTCACAATTTTCTCCCAGTTTCTTCCTGCCCCTTACCCAATCCTTTTTGCAAACCCAACTTCTTTCTTTTAAGATGCTGCATTCTTCTTTAAAATATGCAGCATTTCAAGTTGAGTAGCACATAAATGTCTAATTTTAACTCCTGATTATAAAACAAGTATGAATATAGTTTTATGACTCTTGGTAAGAATGACTCAAATAGCTGTAGCTGGAGCACAGGAAATAGGAGAAACAAGTAGAGAGTTCCTGTTCAGCCCAGTGAGAGCAGGAGAAGGTGGGGAAACGAAAGCAGCCCTCCATCTCCTGGAGGGAGATTACTGAAAAGAAAGAGAGTTTGTTATATGACAATTCACTTTGGAAACCTTGCAGACTAAACCTCTTTTACAATGTGTTATTTGCTTAATGTAGACAGATACATTTAGAGACAAGAAGTGTCCAGTACTTGTTGGCTTTCAACATTTTTCCCTCTTTTCCATTTTATTAACTGACTCTGTCCTATTTGCTTGCATTCCACTCTCCCGAATTCTACAGGTCCTGTTCATGGTTACTGAAAAAGGGAATACTGCTTCCCTTTATCCCTAACCTTTGACTATGCAACTGCCAAAGCTGGTGAAGCCTCTACTTACCCTCCAGTACCTTGTTCATTTGCAATTTGCTTTGCTTTCAGCTTCATTTAATCTCCTGGATCGTTTCCACCGGAAATGCTGAGGCCAGCAAAGATGATCTCCACAAAGTGTGACAGAGAACAAGCTCTCACAAGAAAGTATACCTGTACTGAGGTTTGGCTGTTGGAAACTTTGCTTTTTTCTTTGAATTCTCAGGTACAAAACACCTCAATATGTGCAGAGTTCTGATAAGCAGCATTTTAACTCTGCTGTTATTCTTCAGACTCATAATGCTCAGCAAATGTAAACAAATATCAGTGTTTTATAAGAGGAAAAAGAGAGCTTTTTGAAATTTCTTGTTATCCTTAAACAGAGAATGTTTGCACATAAACTAGAAGACTTCCATATAGATCTTGGACAGGGGAAAAAGGGAGGGAAAGGCATATGAGTGTATTAAAATATAAGATTTTTACTACTATTTCAGTCCATACACAATTTAAACTCTGGCATTGGTCAGTACTTCTGTTCCCAGCAGAAGACCAGATCTGCATCCATCTTCACTGTCTTAAGCATACCTACAGAAGATTGAAGATAAATAATTAAATTTTGTGCTGTTACTTTCTTGTAATATAACTTCAATGATCTGTCCCCCTAGCTGTGCAATAACAAAGACAGTTTAGGACCATGCAACTCGTGATCTCACTGTGGGAGCTATTCCCTTTGATACAACTCAAAACATCCTGAAATGCTAGTGACAAATTTAATGTTAAGGCTCTGTTGTGCTCTGTTTGCAAGCTTACCTGACGAAAGGGAGTCACCTTGCAGGGGTAAAGGAGAGCCACCATACCCACTGCAGTGTAATTATTGGCTTTGTAACACCACTCCCACTCCCCGGCCCCCAGACTTCTCACGTGAATTAAGATTTTGTTCTCAACAAGATGGACATTTAAATTGATGCTCCAGGTCAAGGCAAAAGAAGGACACTGTGCCTTCAGGCATTGGAAAAACTTGATCATCGGAGTATTTTATCTTCTGCACTGAGTGAAATAAGTGGATAATTAAGTAGTTCCATCATTTTTATGGGAGTAAATGTCTATTTTAAGGTTCCATATGGCTTTCCTAGTCATCTTCTTTTAAATAACAATCTGAAAAGGTGGTAATATTCTTCACAAAAGTAAAACTTTTGGATAAATAACAATCTCTTCATCTTTCCCACTGGCCTGAAACCCTCCCTTCTCTACTCATAGTTCCATACACTGTTAGCACCTTTCTATCTCATGCCATTTCTCGCCTGATAGTTTGGTCTCATGAGAATATTATGAGGCACTGCAAAAACATGAATTAAAAAAAAAAGCAGCCCTTTGAACAGAAGAGATGTTACACTAAATACAGAATATAAGTGAGAGTAACATGATCACGAATTCTCTCCAGGTTAAGAGAGAAGGATGTTGTGAGGGACTGTGTTGAAGGCCTTATTGAAGTCCAGATAAATGACATTTGACGCCCTTCCCTTGTCCACTGATGCCATCATCCCATCACAGAAGGCCATTAGATTGGTCTGGCAGGACCTGCCACGCTGGCTGTTTGAGGAGTGGCCCTGACAGGCACCCCCTTTCTGGTTCACAGCATCATTTCTCTGCAATGCTCTCTGTGTTGAACATGCCTGGGGCACAGCTGACATCAAATTAAGTTGACTCTCCAGCTCAAGAAGTGGTGTGTGAGCTCTATTTTGATATTTATGGGCAGCTTAAAAAGGGAAATGTTTCCTTACACCTGATTGACTATGGAGATTTGCATCATACAAATTGCCAGATAACGGCATGGTGATGTATGCCTTCAGATGAAAATGATCAGTTTTCTTTTTTGTATATGCAAAAAGAGTGCAAAGAACTGTAGAAACCCTAGAAGAGCTCAGCCACGTGGTGAGACAGGACTGTGAGCAGCTTGGGGATTCAGACATTTGCTCCATGGCTTGGCTCAACACCTGCACACAGGTGGCCACTGTTTGGAGGTGCAAGCTTGAACATTGTGAAGGACCAGACCAGGGCTCAGAAACAACCTCAGAGAGAAGTTATAAGGAACTTGTTTCTCTTTCTTAACACATGATTGGAGTAGTCTGCAAAACTAACAGGGTTGGAGCTAATTCTAATGGAACGTTTTTCCTCCAAATAAAAAAAAATCACCAAACCTCAAATTAGCTCAATGGGACAATACAATAAAATAATTATGATTTTCCCCTTGAATTCTGTGCAGATGCTCTAGAGATTATGAGGAAGAATGGCAGCTAGAGAGGTTTTCAGTAATTAGAACTGTTTGTAAATCATTAGGCATGAAACTACTTCATTGACAGTAAATAGTGCAGATTAATGTTAGTCTGTGCAGACTGTAGTGTTGGTTTGGTTGTTCTTCCAGTTACAGCTGAAGGATTTTTGAACTGTTGGAAATTAAGTGGAGTTTTCAAATGATATAGTAGTTAGCATAATGTAGTTCTACATCTGCTTACACTTGACATAAAATCTCATGAACAGTCATTTTTGTTGGGAAACTTTTTCCACACTTCAGATGTAAACATTATATTTTCACAGTGGCATATTTATATCTGCATATAGAAATGCATCCATATATTATATTGATTTTCTTTTAAAAAGTAAGAATTTATGTTAACTTTCATTGGACAACAGGAAATTTTCTTAATATACTATTTCCTTCATTCAGGGAACAATATCTCATGTTTTTTCATAGGACCTTCTCATTTCTTTAAGTAACCTGCATGATTGAAACATTGCCCCTTATCCCCTTCTCCTGCAAGCTAGAATTTTCACACTTCAGAAATGATCACATGCATCATTATTCTTCTCACTTAACATGCTAACAGTATCACAGTTGCAACAATCATTATTTCATGAGTTTCACTGGTACCATCCATCTCAGTTCTTTCCTAATTCTCAAATTCTCTACATTCTTTGTAAAAGTTAAATAAAAAAAAAAAGTTAAATTATGGAAAGTAAGATCTCACAAAAGTGAGAGTTTCCATAGAGTGGGTGACAATGCTTATGTGCCTTTCATTAGTTTTTCTAGAACTGCAGTGCTAAAACCTCTGAAGGGCCACAGATCAGCAAGCACTGCAATCCTAGCTCCTGGCTATCTCAAAGAGCTGCATCCAATCGTCCCTTCCAGACATGTCTGTCTGAGGCAAAGCAACTCAGCCTCATCCTGCAGCTGAATGTGCTGGTCCAAGGAGCTCCCTCCTGCTATGGCTTGGCTGGGACTGTGCCAGCCTCAGCAGCTGGTAACAGCACTGCTCTCATCTGAATCCAAGGTCACAGCTGCATCATGAAATGACCAGAGAAACCACATAGCTGTCTTCCAGCTTGATCTGTAGCTCTGTTACAAGGGAGGGTGATTTTACATCACGGTGTGCTCCTGTCAGAAATACTTGCTCACACAGCTAGGATGATACAGAGCAGTGATCTTCTGGGGAAGGACTACACACCTTTTTCTCCCTCATGGCCAAGAGGTGCTTTACACCTGTAAATGCTGTGTAGGAGGTGTGTATGCCCAAGTGGTGCTAGGTGGCTCCTGCAAGGGGGTGTCCCCTGCATCTCCTGAAGGAGCCCTGCCTGAATGGAGATCACAAAGATGCAAACAGCACAGCATTTTGCACAGGCAGACCCCATGGAAAGTGTGGCTGTTTAGCTGATCACATGTCCCTGAGCACAGCTACCAGGACTGATCCCCTCTCTTTGCCACAACAGTTCTCCTGAAGACTCATCTTGCCTTCATCTGCAAGAGCTAGACGGATGCCATGAGCCTGGGCTGGGTGTGGGGACTCTGAAATCACATCTACGCCACATCGAAGGTGCTTCACTGATGTGGAGATGGATTTTTCCCCGGCCAGCTCCTGGCACCGAGCCAAGAGTGGGCTGTTCCCAGGAAGCTCACAGTCTGGGATACAGCTGTAGGACTTGCACTCCACAGCACAGGTTGTTAACCGCTGAGGACAGGAGCAAGGATGAGGGAGAGGTCCTCCGTGCGGTTTCCAAAGCCGTTTATTACCCTGGAGGGCCCAGGGACAAAAGACGAAAAGTCAAAGGTGTGCAAGGATTTTTATGCGGGGGAGGTCTCAGATGTGGATACAAATCATCAATCCATAAGGAAAGGAGTGGGGAGGAGTACAAGGTGGGGTTTACAACGCTATCATCAATGAGGGAACATATGGGAGTGGAACCATTCAAATACATCAATGGGGCAACAAGGTTAAGGGGATTTTCAGAGGGCTGGTACAAGGTGGGATTGGCAGCTCAATAGGAGGAGGGACGGGGAACATTCTGGGTCAAGGGGTAGATCTCAGGGAAGATGGACAGCTGGAGGGGGGAGTGCAATTTGGACTGCACCATCAATACAAGGGGGAAACAGAACAAACCACTGGGGGCAAAAACACACTGCAACACTTCTCCTCTCCATCACTCCTCCAGTAGCACTGAGAGTAGCAACAACAGTTGGGGAAACCTTAATTTGAAGGGCTGCAGGAGGCACTAAGTGGCTGGATGGAATTGGCATGGAAAATTACAAATGAGACAGAGCTATCCAGTGCTGGCAGAGAACATGAGCTTAGACCTGCAGAGTCCAGGGAAGTGAAGGGAAAACACACAATGAATTTAGACAGGGAAGGAGCTATGGGATGGGGAAATGGGAGTGTCTAGGCTGTGGAATTAAATGAAAAGAGATGGGGGTTTGTGCTACAAAGGAAAGGATTAGATCAGTGTGGAAAGGAATTGTTCAGCCTACCTCATTCTAGGAATGTTTTTTCTGAACTTGCTGGGAAATGTCTCTTAAATGTGACTTGCTGTCACATGTTTTCCAGGTGATGAGGCTACAGTCGGGGAGTTAAGCTATGTTAAACTTACGTGTTTCAAGGTGACTCAGGGGCTTTTTGCCTCATAAATGTCAGAAGTGCTGGTCTTTCACTGACACCTGTGGATATAAAGCAGAATTGCACACAGGCTTCTACACTTAAAAAGTCAGAAGTTTTGGCTTTCTGAAAAAGAGTATCTTCCCTCAGTCTTTTGCCTGAGGAGTCAGTAAAAATATTCATGAAACTCCTGCAGTGATGTACATGCTAACTTGTGAGATCAAGGTTTGTCAGTCTTTGTCTCTTTGCCGGGGGAGAATTATCTATGCAAAGTGATTTAGGGATTTTGCTGCATTCTGCAAAAGCTGAGCATTTGTTAGCTGCACACCTAACCATACATTTTACAAGATCAAGAGCAGGGTAAAGCAGAATGCCTTGTACTTGTAACAGATGGGCATGAAGCATCGCTGCCTATCCAGAAGCTGGTTTTGGACTGCTGATGGTTTTGCCTGATGAGGAGAACAGTGGGATGGGAAGAGGGGACACTACCTGTTTCACACTCTACCTTGCTACTCCAGCTAGAAGTGCTGCTGAAATAGCAATTACACTGCTAGACCTCCTTAGAAAAACACAGCCTCACATTTAGTAAGCCTCACATTTGATCATGTACCTTTACGTGTAGGGTAAACTTTTAAATGTGTGTTTTGCTGGTACTTACAGATGTGGAAATCCTTAGGCTGACAAACAGGATTTCTAAGAAAGTTACTGACTTGTTGAAGGCAAGCTGCTGCTTGTGTGAACTTATACATGAAGGTCGGATAAACTGACCTCAAGCTAGGATGATTTCAATGACTAAGATGCATATTTTTGATAAAGCCAGTGCCATGTGCTTGAAGAATATAGTAGGAATTAATTTACAGGCAGCATAATAGAATCATTAGCAGAGACAGAAGGGCAAGGCAAGACAAGACAAGTCAAGACAAGGCAGCACAAGGACCATCTCTCACCATCCTGACACTCCCATTAGTGAGGCCAGGCCTTGCTGGAGTAAAAGGAATAAGTGAGTGGGGGCATTCATCATCAACGCGATGTATCACCACTTGCAGTTTACTGGATGTATGGCACATGTCTTTAGGAAACATTTCTTCTTGCCTCCTCTGTGATTGTCTTGACTGTCTTGATAAAACAACAGCTCTTGCAAGATCATTTTTGTCCCTGACACACAAAGCTGTGCACTAGCATTAGCTCTTGCTGCCGCCAAACCTGGGAAGAGTGCGGCAATCATTTGACAGTAATTTGTAGCCATATAGGTTAACTGCAAGATACCTTTCACAATCACAGAAGTACCCTCTTCCCCAAACTACTTGAACAGATTTGTATGATTTGCAAAGGCTATGATTTTATAAGCCTTTTTTGCAAATGAGTTTTGTAAGAGCTGCGGTATGTAGTGGGGCTTCCGCTACATGCTGGATAACCCAGCTTTTCAAAATCATTTTCCTTGTAACATTTGTGGTGTTTTGGAAATAAACAGTGTCTGATCTACATCATTACTGGGGATAAGATAAAAAGAAAGTCACAGGTTTTTTGCATTGCTGTAGGATCTTCTTGAGACCAATAAAGTTTAAACAAAAAGGTTTGGTTAATGGTGGGGCCTTGCTACCATATCAACAGAGAAACATGTACTCTCATGGCTTTCAAGAAATGAGGGTCTGTAAGCAACCCTCCGGCAAGGAAACTTGGGAGAGAGAAAACCTCCCGGTGATAGGATACTTTCTTTGTTTGCAATAGACCTTGTCACATACTGTGGTGGTTTTTTGGTATGTTTTAAACCTTTTTCAAGACTTTGAAATAGATACAGACCTTTCTCTTGGGAGCTCTTCCTGTTTGGCAGTGTTGGCACCTTTCTCTGTATGCTGTTCCTGTGTTATATCAGTAACTCCCACTGAATGGCAGTAGCAGGCTGTGCATATAATTCTGGCACAACTGAAATGTCAGGTATTAAATTAAGTGTGCACAATAATACCATTTAAATGTTGCACTGCTCTGAGCAAATCTGGACACCTCCTCAGTACTTTATAAATACATATTGTATTTACAGTTCTGGTGTTAGATTGAAGTAACATATTACCATAATGATGGTACTCACCCTGTATATTCAATATGATAGAAACAACAGAGTTGTACGCTGCGAGCCTCAGAAAATGGTATCTTTCTCCTTGAAGAAGGGCTATTACTTATGGCTTTACAAGTCTGTGCTATGGTGACCAGACTTAATCTTCTTCATATCTGTGGTTTATATATGATACCTTTATACAAGGCTGGTGTGGTCCTAGTACACAATTCATGTGTTTCTTGCCAAAGAGTTCTGTTCTGGAGTGAGAAGAATAATCCATATTTAGAGCAGCAGCAAATGCAATGATAATATTCCTTGATTAAGGTTTCAAAAGGATGTCAATAGACATAGGAGTCTGTGGTTTAGAGCCGAACAAAAAATCATTCCGCAGTCCTTTTAGTAATCTGTACGCACACAGAGTTGATGAAAGCAATACTTTACTTTTTACACTGTGCTTTTGTGGTCATTTGTGCTCAATGCAGAAAAATATCTGTTTTTCCAGCTGTTATTTATGGGAATCAAAATGAGGGGCCAGAGTTTACTACCTCTGATTATCAAAGAACTGCAGAATGGCTTGGGTTAAAAGCCATCTGAAAGATAATCTGTTTCCAATACCCTGCCATAGGCAGGGACACCTTCCACTAAACCAGGTGGCAGAAAGCCCCATCTAACTTGATATGATTATGCTGAATAATTTCTATGCATTATCACTAGCTCCCTCTTAGACAATTCACTTTTCTCATTTAGCTTAAACGATACCATGAAATGGGGTAGCTTATCACTGAGATACCTCTGCTCAGATAGCCATCAAAACACCAAAAATCAAACAGGACTTCATTACACCAAATACTTATTCCTCTTTATGTCTTCTTTGTTCTCTGTAAAACACATTGCTAGCTAAAGGATGCCAATGGCATCCTGGCCTGAACCAGCAAGAGTGTGGCCAGCAGGACCAGGACAGGGATTGTCACCCTGTACTCAACACATGGGAGGCTGCACCTAAAATCCTGTGTCCAGTTTTGGACCCCTCACTCCAAGCAAAACATCAGGATGCTGGAACTAGACCAGAGAAGGGCAATGGAGCTGGGAAAGGGTCTGGGACACCAGTCCTATGAGGAGGGCTGAGGGAGCTGGGGGTGTTCAGCCTGGAGAAAAGGAGGCTCAGGGGAACCATGCTACTGTCTACAACTGCCTGAAAGGAGGCTGTATGATGTAGGGGTTGGTGTCTTCTCCCAGGTAACAAGTGACAGGACTAGAAGAAGTGGCCTTAATCTGTGTCAGGGAAGGTTTAGATTGCATATGAGGAAAAATTTCTACAAAGAATGGGGTGTCAAGCATTGGAACAGTGTGCCTGGGAAGTGGTTGTGTCACTATGCCTGGAATTTTTTTAAAGACATGTGGATGTGGCACCTAGGGAAATGATTCAGTGGTGGACCTGGTGGTACTGGACTAATAGTTAGATTTGCTGTTCTTAAAGATCTTTTCTAGCATAAATTATTGTATTGTATTTTGTATGCACTTCTTGTAACAGAACTTCCCAATGCAGCATCTCTGAAGACTTACTTGGACTTCAAGTAATAAAAAAATGTGTAATTCTGCATCTGACAAATTCTGAAGAAGACAAAGGGAACCTTAAGCTTAGTGTATATGGAAACACACTGAAACTGCAGCTCATCACTGCTGGAATATTCCCAAACAAACAGTGCTGCCATTTTGCAAGTAGCTATCTTGCATGTTAGGGGTGGTTGTTGCTGAAGAGATGGCTACCAGCAGCATGTAGGCCCATGGAAACTAATACTTCATTTTGAAATATATCTAATAATTGGCCCTTTTAAGCCACTTTTGAATGTCTCCTTGTTAGTATGGCTATGTAAATGGCTGCCTCATTTTTTTGAATTGTGACTGTAAATTGAGTAATTGCCAGAAGTATGTAATGCATGTAAGTGTCACTGACATGTGGTTGATATGTCTAAAGAAAATATGGACTTGCGGGTATTTCTGCTGCTACTAAATGTAGTAACAGTGCATGTTCTTGGAGCTATAAAAGTTCTTTCACAAAATGTAATGCTTTAGTATCTTTTTTTTTTTCCTTTTAATTTGTTATTTTATCTAAAATATAGTTAAGGAATGCAATTTTAATGCTGGTTGCCCAATAAAGTCTGCATAGAAAATGAACTGAGTAGTGTAAAAGAAAGCTGATTTTTCAGCTTATCCAGGACTTGACTGATGATTAGGAAAACAAAGAAAAAGCACCATAATTCCCCCGTTACTTCAGTACGTAAAGAGCTGTCACAGTTAATTACTATGCATATTTCATACAGCGAGATCATAATTACTGTCTTCTGAGCTAGACATCTCTGTGTGTAGCTCACTGAAACATCTGCTCTACAGGTTCTAGTTGCCCAGGGGAAATGAGGGATGTTTTTTCCCCCTGAGTATCACTGTTGAGAAGACCCTAGTGGACTGAGTGGCACAGCTTCAGATCAAGTGCTATCTGCACTTCTTGTCATGGCAACTTTGTAAAGGGAGTGGAGGCCATGGAAAATGAAGACCAATAGGAATAACCAGAGATAGTGGCATGTGAGCCAGAGAAGAAGAACTCCTTGATTCTTGCAGAGTAAAACACGGCCTATAGCAGTGTCTCTTATGATGAGGACTACAATAAGGTCATTGAGTTATTAATACAGGGCTTGAAAGGGGAAAAGGCAGAGGTAGTTGAGCAGGAAAGGGGTTTATTATGGCAACCATAACAGTTTCAGCAATGTGTATGTGAGTGTCTGAAGCTGAATAAAGGAGAAAGAAGGAGAAGCAAAGCCAGAGACCATGAAGATAGGGGAGGTCTCTGCCCTCAGCCCCAGGCTGAACTCTAACCACAATGAAAGCAAGAAGCAAGCTTAGGTCCTGGGTTGTAACAGCTTGAAGATGGTGTTTTTCTTCCTTGAAATCTAGTCTAACACAGTCATCAAGACACCATTATTTTTTAAAATAAAAATTCCTCCCACACTTAAAAAACAAAAACAAGCAGTTCTGCCTGTTGTCTTACTCCTGACCACCATCTGTGCTGACCAAAAAGCTGACAACAAAGATTCTGAGCCCTGCCATCTCCAGAAGTTGCTGATATGCCTTTACCACAGAGTTTGGGCACATGCTGATGGGACATCATACCAAAGCACAAGTGATGCTCATTTCAGTGCATGTCATAGGGAACTACAGAAGATGCCTTGGGAATCAAGCTGGAACTGGGGAAATCAGAAGGAGCTGTTGGGACACACAGCAGATTTTGGATTGGAGAACACCAGGATCTGTGGTCACATCCCTGCTCAACACCAACCATGGGGTTCTCCAGACCTTTCCACAGACGGATATGGGTATTTCACAGCCTCATCAAGCAACCTGTCCCTGTGTTGACCAAAGTGCTGTAATAGGGGCCAGTTAGAGGAAGAGCAGAAATTTCAGCTGCTACAGATCTTAGCTGTAGTTAGAATACAGCTCAAGTGCAAGCTGAAGTAAAATTTCAACTGGACCTGTAACTTAATGGGGCTTTGAGACCAGAATTTAGAATTTGACCTAATTCTTGTTCTGATTTTTCTCTGCATGATCTTTGCATGGCTTAAGAAAAAAATATCAACACATGAATATATCTGTTTGTTACATAAGTGGGCACTTACCCCACAAAACGTGAGTAGATGGTGATGTTGGAAAACAAACAGTTTTGAAAGGTTATAGAATCATAGAATCTCGGGAACAAGTAAAGTCGGAACGGACCACAGCGGTCATCTGATCCAACCTCCCTGCTCTAGAAGGGCCTTCCAGGGTGCATGACACAGGATTGTCTCTAGAGAATTTTGGAGTATCCTCAGTGACGGATCCACAGCCTCTCTGGGTAATCAGTTCCGGTGTTTGGTCACTTGCACAATAAAGTTCTTTCTCATGTTTTGGTGGAAATTACTGTCCATCAGTTTCTGCCTGTTGCCTCTTGTCCTATTGCTCAGCATCACTCAGAAGAGCCTGGCTCCGTCCTCTTGCCTCCCACCCTCCAGATACTTATAGACCTTGATGATGTCCCCTCTCAAACAGCTCTTTTTGAGGCTGAACAGGCCCAATTCCCTCAGCTTTTCCTCCTAAGACAGATGCTCCTGTTTTTTAATTATCTTTGTATTCCTTCACTGGACTTGCTCCAGGAGCCCCATGTCTCTCTTGTCCTGAGGAGCCCAGAACCGGACACAGCACTCCAGATGTGGCCTCACCAGGGCTGAGCAGAGGGGCAGGATCACCTCCCTCAGCCTGCTGGCATTGTTATTCCTAATGCCCTTCAGGATCCCATTGTCCTTCTTGGCCACATGTACACACTGTGGTTACCTATAATATTGTCTGTGCTGCGCTGTTGTGTGGTGGGCAGAACCAGCACTCATCTGTGCTTTAAAAAATAACTTGAGTAAAGGAAAGAGCTACAGAGGATAGGAGATGAAATAATTCCCATTTTGAAAAGCCTGCTGTAAACTAATTTTCCCTGTCACGTGCCAAATACGGCATAGATGTATGTTATTGTTGTTGCGAGAAATTATTTCCTTTGCAAAGAGTAATATGGTTAATTATCAGGGGTGGAAGGGTGGGAAACCCCTGATGTAAGCGCAACAGGGGCATATATCTATTCCTCATGCCTCCCAGGACTGTGTAGGCACAGGAAGCCAGCCTGGCCCCATGCAAGCAGAAGGTAGGACAGGGGTCCCTGTACCCAGTGATTCTCAATGCACTCACCCACTTGCATGGTCAGCAAATGGTACAGACAATGCAAACAAAAGGGCTTGGATCAGAGCTGTCCCAAAAGCAGTTTAGTCAGCTTTCTTAAATCTCCTTTTAAAAAGGATGACCACTGGTAATATTACTGGGTAATTTTAAAATGTGTTTATTATTTTAGGAAATTACTGTGGAAATATCTAAAAAAGCAGGAGAAATCTGATCACCCTGGCATTTATAACACAGGCAGCAGTGTGAACAGCTGATGCAGAGATGCCTCATCTGTCCCAAGTTAAATAGGGAAGAGGCTCATGTTCATAACCCAGTGTTAAAATTAACAGGATTTCTTTTGAGAGGAGTGCTGAGCCATTGATGGCTCCGAATGCAAGATGCGTTTGAGGATTTTTTACATATGTAGTATTTTCTTATGTGCCCAGTAACACAGCCACCTATTTATGAAGCCCTTGTTTAAGATCTGGCAGCTTGCCTGGTATACTGTAAGTGTGAGAAAGGCAGTTCTTTCTCCAAAAGGCTTATAAATCATTATAAGCTCAGGGCTTTTTTTCTCAGTGTCTTCCCAGTGTAAGGCAGACAAAAGGAGGACTAGATCAGTACTGATGTAGAAAAAGCACAAGCTGTTCTGAAAACCCCATACCATGGAAGACTCCTGTTTTTCAATCTGCAACCACAACTCCTTGGCCTGGCATTCTCACAGGGTGGTCCTGTTCCTAGAGAAATTCTGTTTCCTGGGTTTGGCTGAGCTAGAAGCAGCAAAGCTAGCTGTGGTTTGTGCTCTGCTTGTGCACTGCTCCTGATGTGGAACCAGAGGAGGAATTGTGGTTATTGAGGAAAATAGTTATGTTTAAAATCCATCTTCCTGATAGTCAGCTGTAATTAGGAGTTGGCTTGAAAATGGTGGTTTAGGTCAAAAATGTATTTCCGCTCACCTCAGTAAGCACTCTGCAAGAGGCTAGGAGTGGCTTAACACATTTGAATTTGGCTTTCCTGGGAGGCAAACCAAGTTCACCAGGGAATAAAAAACCTAAAAGGGAATCTCATAGTGGGGATCTAGCTGCTATTTCCAGGTACCTAATGAGAGTTATAGAGGACATGGAGACAGAGCCTTTTCCAAGATATGTGGATAAAAAGGACACAGTTTGCACCAAGGGAAACTCTGATCATGTATGAGGAAAGGGTTCCTCATTTTGACAGTCTTTACACGGAAACAGGCTGTTGAGGGCTGCTTTGGAGTCTCTGTCCTTGGAGATAAACAAAACCTTTTTGGGTGGAGCCATGAAAAATTTCATGCAATTTTTGTATCAACTCTGTTGCAAGCAGGGATTTGGATTAGAAACCTCCAGATTTTCCTTCCAATCTATGAAATTAATGAACATATTGATGAGGTAAGTTGATAGGTAATGACTAATTATTCTATGAGATTTTTAAACTACCAGAGGCTATCTTACTATTCAAGGTTGAAAAGAAATCACAGTTAATACAGAACATGGGAAAGCATATTTGATCAGACTCTTCTCAGTCAAAGGCTTAACAGAGAAGCTTGTTTCGTCTCTAGCATATTCTCCCCTTATGCATTACTCTAATGTCAGGCTCTTGTAAATAAAGCAGTACATGTACTTGTGAGGTGATGGCAATGACTGTGGATATGTTTAGTGAAGCACAATGTAGCATGATATATTAAAATTATCTATCTTAAACAAATATAAGTGGGCTCTGTAATAACAATTGGTGGTGAATATACTAGTTGATTAAATCAGTTTTTAGATAAAATACACAATGTTGAAAGCTGAGCAAGGAAGCAAGAAATCATAGAATCACAGAAGGGTTAGGGTGGGAATGGATCTTTAAAAATCATCTAGTCCAACCCCCTGCCATGACCAGGGACACCTCTCTGGGCAGCCTGTGTCAGTGTTTTACCACTCTCATTGTAAAAAAATTTCTTGTATTTTATCAAAATTGGACCTCCTTAATCTTAAAATCATGATCCCTTGTCTTGTCACAACATACCCTGCTAAAAAGTTTGAGTTCGTCTTCCTTATACCTCCCATTTAAGTACTGAAACGCCATAAGGTGTCCCCATATTTATGTATTGGAGTGTCTAAGAGTTGGGAAATGGTAGTCCTTTTCCCTTTGGTCTAGGGTAAATCTGCAGGAATATGACCTGAGCCTGGCTACTCTCTCGATATTTATGTTTCTTACCTGAGGAGGGTGAACAGGACATGTCCTCAGGCTGTGGGACAGCTGTCCCAGCCACCCCAGGACAAGGTAGGTTAGAAAAGAAGGAGGGAAAGGTGTTTGCCTCCCCCTGTCAGGAACACTTCATGTGGGCATTGGGTGATGAATATTGTGTCCCTGTGGAGAAGTGGTGTGGCCTGGGAAAGCCAGTGCAGCTGCATGACAGATGGCTGTCTCTTGCTAGGCAGAGGCAGCAGTGCAAATAGGGGGTCAAGCCAAGTGCATTGACTTAAAATCTTAACTTCAACATTTAATTAACATTTCCAAAGTTTCCTTGATGCTTATGAGACTTTTCCCTTTCTGTTGAGAATCAGCCAGCATTGTTGGGCAGGTGCCAGATTTCTTGGCTTTAAGTTTGTAAGTCTAAACCATACTAGCTGTTTCCCAAGCTTATGTCTTGATCTCTGATAACATATTCACTTCTCAGATGAAAATAGCAAGTCTTTGCAGAACTCCTCAGATTTTTCTCCATCCAAGTGTGTGTCTGTGCACATACCCTGCAGCCAATCTGCTTGGAACTCACATCCAAGAATTGCACCAGGGTTTGAAATCACTGCTTGTAATGATTTTTTTTTAAAATTAAAAAATAAAATATACATATCATAGGTTACTGAATAATGCATCTATGGCTGGTTTCTGGGAAGGGTGGCTTTCAGCTCCAGAAAGCATGACAAACATGAAAAAGGTTATAGAGGTTTGTAGAATAAAAGGATCCAGAGCAGTGAGACTTTAGAAAGGCTTGGGGTGAATGCCACTGGAAATCTTCCTAATGAACTCAACACCAGGATCTTGTTAGAAAAGCCTACAGTGTAGAAGGCAAAAAAGGGTGCTTGGAGGGTGCTGTCCCAATGGTTTAATTGTACATCTAACCTGAGCCAATGTAATGCAGTCTTACACAACAGGGAGATAAAATATTTGCTTAGAGAGCCTTGTTTAAAGAACACTCTTGAAGGAAAATTTATCTGTATCCTGTATTGCTATATTGGCGTATTCTGTATACTGAATATGACAGTGCCTTTGAACAGCTTTGTTGCCTCTTCCGGCTTTTTGGGGGACACAGTATTTGTTAGAAGTAAGATTTAGAAAAGACAAATGTCTGAAGGAACAAATAAGGAAATCCAAGTAGTTTGTGAAGCCTTAACTTATGGTATACATTTAATTTGTTATTAGTCATCTCATTCTTGCCCTGTTTTTTAACTCAGGCACTGAAATCCAACAAATGGTGAAACTCATGCTCATGGCAGTGCATGGCTTTGTCTGCTCCTGTTTGCTCAATTCTTATCTCAGGTGTAGTCACCAGAAGGAGGTGGACATGTGGGCCTGCTCGTCTCACACCCATCCCAGGAGGAAAATTCATAAGTAACGACCAGAAAATCTTTTCCAGATTAATGTATTTCTATGTAGGCCTTTTCAGGTGATGTCTGTTGTGGGGTTATTTGAAAAATATAATTAAAAATCTACACAAAGAAAGAAAACCAACCCTTTCCCAGTTACGAACACGTCTTACTGAGGCAGCCATACCTCAGCCAGCAACACCATCTCAGTAAAGTGTTTCACCTGCATCAACAGAGGGCATGGTTCCCATAAAAATCACCCTCACTCTTTATTTAAATGAAGCCCAGGCAAAGCTTAGCTGCTAATGCTCTGAGCCTTTAGGTCTTAAAGAGAAAAGCATCTGCTGCTGCTGCTGCTCCCCCACGCGGGTGTCCAGGTGGTTTTGGTGGGCATTCTGTATTTCACAAGGACATTGCGCAAGTATTAGCATAAGTGGCCATTATCCAGGCTAATTTCCCACAAGCTGTTGAGGTAATAGGTCTCCAGTTTTTTAAACTGGTTGTTGGAACCTGACACCAAAAATCCTTTTAAATGTAGCCTATTGAATCTACACAGCCAAGTCTTTGTTTTTTCCGGTGATTGCTGTGTCTGTGTTCCTTGTGGAAGCATCGAGAGAGCATTGCTTTTATAAACTTCAGCCTTCGCCAGTATGTCACTGGATTTCAGACAGATCCTTCTACTTCAGTAGTTATTTGATAATAGTCAGGGCTCATGGTTTCCTGCTATAATCCTTGTGGTTATCTCTCCCTGCAGCACATCTTGCCATCTGCTTTAGCATTGCTGCCTGGGGCATCGAAATTCCTTTTTGCTCTCTCTTTCCAAAAATTGTGTAATTTCCTTCATTTCTCTAGTCAAGGAGGAGAAAATAGCTGACTTCAGAAGCAGAATAACAATTTTTTTAGCCTTGTCTTGCAGCAGAGCATCTTCAGTCTTGGTGGCACATGGAAGAAACCCCCCAGACCAGTATGCACCATGGTCCTGGGGGATTCAGCTCTGGGTCTGGGCTCTTTGATTTTGATTCCATCCCTCGCAGATGTAAAAGAGCAGTTTTGCTGTGGGCACACCAAGAAGCAGCTGAGTGTCATTTGGCTGTTACTGGGCTTGAGGTAGGCAGGGATCCAGTAGAGAGGTGGAAAGGAAGGGGAGGGCTTCTTTGCCTTTTCTCCACCCTATTACTCAGGGTGGAGAGAGTTGCAGGCACAACTCAGTCCTGCTACCTGTGCTCTGGGGAAGCTAGAGAGAAACTCCAGGTGATGTTTTTCTGGAATGATGGAATTGTGAGAGATGTTACAGCAAATGTAATATTACCTGCACAAGGTGTGTGCTTTACAAGGAAACCACAGCAGCAGAGTCCTTTTTCAATGCTTCTGAGCATGATTCAAAAGAATGTGGCTGTTCTGCATTTGGGCAGCGGCAAAGCGTGACAGTCTGGCAAACTCTGAAGAGCTGTTATCCAAAGAGACTCAGCTGGGTAGCAGGAATAGGAGCCCAGCTGTGGCTTTCAGCAGTTGCTGTTGACTTGGGTATCTGGCTATGGCCACTGGTAGTACAAAATGGAGGCTGGTGGAAATCATGTGTCATCCCAGTGTGGCATGGAAAAGGTCTGAGATGAGACTCATTCTGAAACATTATGAAACAAAAAATAATGGAACAATCTTGTAAATGTTTCCCCTATGCTCTTGATTTTATTTTGCTCTTCTGGATAGAGTAGGGCGTTTCTCTCATCTTTGAGTTTGTTACGCAAAACGCTCAGGAAAATATAATAACTAAAAAGAAAGTGAACAAAAGCAGGGATTGTGTGCACGGTGTTGCAGATTGCTCTGTATATGGGTGAGAAGTAACTGTGTCTCACAGTTATAACTTGGGCACTGCTGAAATAGAAATATGCTAAAAGATAATGTTTCAACACTGAAACACTTAGTGTTTGCAACCTTGCACTAACTTCCCCATTCACCCCTTACACTAGGGCTCTCCTTGAACAGATAGCTGTGATGGAGAATGTCACACTGGAATCCATTTAACATCCTCTTGAGAGCCTTTAGAAGGCAGATTCTGAGCTGGTATAGGTCAGCGTGACTTGCATGAGCTGACATTTTGAGATTCACTCTCCACTGAGACTAATTAGATAGTGCATAGGAGTAAGTTCACATGTTTTGCTGCATGGGATGAGGTCTGTGCTGTTTTTCATGAAAGAAATCTGTGGAATAAGTTTATGGCTAGGAATAGCAGGCTAGTCTAACCAGACACCCTCCCAGTTTGTGTGGAAACCCTTTGGCTTCCTCAGAGTCCTCAGAAATTAATCAGCGCAATCAAAAATATTTCCTCTCTGCTCCCTTCAAGGCTCACTATAGGGTCAGATTTCTCCTAAACCAACCTGTAAGAGGAAAGGTAAACCATGCTCCCTGCCCAAGTCCTCTCCCTGCACAGGTCCCTCCTGCACCACTAAGGTGGCCAGGTAAGGGGAAGGTTAAAACTCTCTCATTACCTGGAAGCTGTCTGAAATCAGGAAAGTCACCAGCTTGGGAATTTCACTGTCGTGTTGACCAAAGCCAGGCTCAAATGGAGCCTGCCTTTTAAAAAGCTTTTAGAGAGTGAAATCTTGGGCTGGCAGGAACAGGGCATTGTAAAAATCAAGCGCTAATAGAGTTATCTATTTTAAGCTTGTTGTGCATATAGCAAGAAAGAATGATACAGTAGCATTTGATATATTGATGTGTTTGTAGCTGTTTTTACTTTAACTGCTTTAACAGCTGGTGACTGATGACGCCATTCTAATGAAAAATATTCTTCCACAGAAAAGTAGTGATTTTCTCCAGCGTTTATTGTCCTTTGGGTTTTGAGCTACTTGTGGTTTACTCTGTGTTGCATATTATATTATTTTCCAGTTTGATTGGCATTTTGCTGAGTCACCGTGTGGTTTTCAATTTCCAAGGGATGCAGGATCTGGTAGCTGTTGTGTGGGAATATTCTCTGCAGTGCTGGGCAGTGGTGTAGCTCAAAGTACAAGAGACACCACAAAAAAACCCAAAACAAAAACAAAAAACAAAATAAAAACAAACAAACAAACCAACCAAAACAGCTTATGCTTCAATGTAGTGGTTGGATACAGCGATCTTCTTGTTCCTGGATTGTAGGGAAAAACACCAGAGGAGAAAAGTCCACAGCATCAAGGGCCCCCCACCTCTTGTTTCAGATGTATATTTTATCCGCAAAATTCAATTTTCAATTAGGTGTAATAGACACCTCTGAGCAAAAGAATTTATTGATATGCTGTGTGCTTCTGCTGGGAAAAGAACAGCTTTTCCAAAATACCACTGTATCTAAAGTACAAAAATCTAAATAAAGGAAAGACTACATTTCTGCTTTAACTTTAGAGAAAGCAAATAAGACAACTGCTCCATCAGCTGTGGTCTTTGCTAAGCTGTTTGCTGATAAATGAGGGGAGATATATGAATGCCATAATTAAATATCTCTCTCAAATATCACTCCATCCATTACTTTCCTTTAAGTAAAGAAGTCTGCAGAAACACAATCATTGCAGACTTGCTGACTCAAGCCCTCCATGTTCCAGGGTAAAAAGAGAGTTGCTAAATACAATTCTGACTAAGCTATTCAAAGACATCCCCTTCAGGGACATGCTCTTAAAATTCAGTCTGTGAAAATACATGTCTGACTGTGGCTGTGATTGCTGTGGCAGTGAGAATCACTGCTGTGCCATTGGAAGCAATCTCCTAAAGGATGGGAGGAAAGAACCTGTCATAATAACATTTGCATAGGAGAATGTCGCATCATCTCTAAAATTCACAGATTAATTAATCATGTCTTGTACCAACAAGCAGTGTCCTCTCTTGTGTTCTGTCCAGAAGATGCATAGAACAGTGCTCACCTCTCAAAAGCTTCTGACAAGTGCACAGTTTTGCCTTTGGAGGGATCACAGTTATAGGAAAAAATGTGGCAAACTTATAGTGCAAAGTTTGCAGAGGGTACAATTTTACTGATTCTTCATGTGGGAGAAAAACATAGGTGCCAGCTGAGTACTGAAAAAGTGCTCAAAGCCCACAAACCAGATCCACAATTGCAGTTAAGTCTATTGAGAGCTCTTTCAGGTAAACAGAGGGCAATATTTGTTACCAGTTCCAGTTATTGCAAACCAGTTCTTGTCTGGTACAGTGTCGGTACCAGTGCAGTATTTTGCATTTCAAAACAAGGTGTTATTCCACAAGGTTTAGGAGGAAGGTGGGAACATGCCATCTAAGTGCAGGAGAGATCAGTACAGACAATGAAATATTCCAACACAAGGGTTTGCAGACATCCCAGCAATTCCATGCCTCGGAGCAGGGTGTACTAGGAGAGGAGAAATGGGAGGCCTGCACAGTTGGTGGAGCCTGTGTTGGTGTAGTGTGCTGTGTGGAGTGAAGGCCATGTACCCCAGCCACAGAAATGGGGTAAGGCCTGATGCTTCTGGGGAAAGGAAGGTGATCACAGCCTCATCCCTTCACAATGAAGAGGGATTTTCACTTTCCTACTGTGGACAGATTGCATTCAGACTACATCTGGCCTGGGTGTTGACTAGAAGGTGATACAGGAACAGGGAAGAGGACAGTCTGTCATGTTGAGTACATATCTTTTATATGTCACTGGTTCTAATGTGAATTCTTAATTCTTCCTTGCTGACTCTTCTAAAATGCATCTTTACCAAAGTATAATTTCTGCTCTTCAAAAATGAAAGTTCAGTTATTGTAATTCTCATTTTACTATTTAAAATGGTACTTTGATGGATACAAATGTTTCGAAGGTTTTAAAAGATGCATAGACAAACATCACTGTGATTCTCAGCCTACAATATTATGGATATAAATGAGTGTTACCAAGCCTCATAGTAAACCTGAGACATTGAAAGGCATCTTTTTCTACAAAATAAAAAATAGGATAGAATAAGGCAAGATTAATCTGTTTCAATTGCTAACTCTGTTCATAAAATGCAGGCAGGTCTGAGATTGGATATATGATGGAATGAAATAATTTTCCCCTTCTCCACTCGATGAGATGTTCCCAGGCATACATTCTAGAGTTTCTTAACTCTAGAACAAATCAATGTGCTGAAGCAACCTTTGGGTCCCAACTTCTTCTTCAAGGAATGCATTGTTTGTGTATGTCAATGCATATAAAGTCAGATTTTTCTAATTTACCTGATATTCAGAAGGAAAACATAGTTGCTGATAGACATTCTTAGCCTTTCAGTGGCAGCATGAAGCCATAACTGTGTTGTGAGAGGATACTTTGGTTTTTGGACATGTTCACTTTTGACAAAATGAATTTTTTATCCTTCTGAAACACTTTTGGCAACTGAATAAAAGTAATTCAGAATATATTAGTCTTTAGGATTAAATTATGACTATTTGTGGTGTATTTCCCTGCATAACTTATCATCTAAATGGAACAATTATCTAGAAGGAAATTTCACCCTACTTTTCTATTAATCTCTAAATAGATAGTGTTTCTCATGCTGTGTTCCAAAATCATCTGCAAAACATAATCTGTTGTCAAGATTCAAGCTGTTTGGCTGTAGCACACTTTTTATAGATAAAAAAGTTCATGATGCAGCACTCCTGTCTCAAAAAAACCCACAAAGCAATAATAAAAAAACCTACAAAATCCTGGAATTATTTATTTTTAATTCTGTAACAAAAAACAGGCAAAAATTTAGTTATTTTCAGAGTTTCAGACGAACTGCACCCATATAGATAAATATGTACACCTGAGATGAGACTCCAGTTTTAATCCTCTGCTAAAAGAGGAAGTAGTATATTGAGGCAATGTGTGAATTTTTTTATGATCAAAATGTATAGTACAGCTATATGAAAATCTTGAATAAAGCTTACTTAATTTATCACCATGAGTATGAATATGAATAGCATTATAATCCAGACTTTCTATTTGAGTCACTTTGCCATCATCTTCTGCATTTTCACATTTCTTAGCAAGAACCCATTCACAGTCTTTGCTAGAAGCTGGGCTGGAATGCCTTTCAACATCTGCTCCATTTTCATGGTGCCTTATGGTTGAGAAATTTCCATAAAGCCTTATGGCAGTCATTGTTATCTTCATAGATCTGTGCAGAATCACTTCTCTGCACCTTTGAGGTGTGAAGTGTCTTCTTTAAAGGGGCTGGTTTGAACTTCTGTGGCAGATTAGTGACTGTCACACTCAAGATGGACACGCAGATTAACTTGATCTTATAAAAAGAACTTATGTTTAACATAAGGTCATTTTCACAATCTCTGTGCTCTACGTTAAGCATATCAGACTAATACTGGCTTGATGCAAGCAGTAAATAAATCAGGATAAATGTGTGGGATGTAACAAGCCTGAGATGCCAAAAGGTGGAATTACACAGGTCAGTTTTCGGAGATTTGTTTTAGGCCGGCAGGAGCTACTTATAAAAGACTTTCCAGTTATGGGGGTGCTGTGTTTTTGGCTTTTGTTGGGACAGTTTGATTTTGGTGGTGGTTTTTTAATTTGTTTGTTTGTGTTTTGGTTTTGTTTTGTTTGTTTGTTTTTGGTTTGGGGGGGGGGGGTATTTTGCAACTGAAGCTATTTCCGTACTAAAGAGAAAAAGGTCAAAAAGGCAAAAGTATATTCTCAGCTACTAAACCTCACCAGAGACCTCCACACAAACTGCAAATCTATCCCCTCTGCTCCAAATTTGCCTTTACAGCCCAGCAGTATGACAGCAGACTGACAGGACAGTGATGCAATTCAGTGAGCCTCTGTGGCTCCAGCTTTTTCTTGCTCTCTGGCTGCTGCACCTGGGCAAATATTTGCACTGACCTCTGGGAAAGTCCCTCTGGAAGCTTGTGAGCCTGCTGGAGGCAGCTGGCTCTAGCAATGGTCATACTGATGCCTACTCCTGCCTGGCAGGCTTCTCTCTGAGTCATTTCAGAGAGAAATTTCTCTCTGAGTGCCCGTATCCACAGGACCCTTGCACCTACAGTGGCCCACTCCATAAGTCTTGTCCTCTGTATGCCTTTCCATTCCCAGCATTAGAGGTGCAAAAGCTGAGGTACAATGCCTCAATAGTCAAAATCTCAAATAGCAGTTTTCATTTCAGATGTGTTAGCTCTGCTCTTAAGACTCAGATTCTTGTCGGTGAAGACTTTCCAGCCTGAGAAATAAATCAAAGAAATAGGAGATAGTGACCCAAGACAAGGGGTGACTCATTTGCCAATTGAAGCTCAGCTCTAAATACTTAGGCCAAGAAAAATAGGAACTGAGAGAAGTTTTATATTTTGGTTGTAGCTCTAATATCTTCAAATGTACTTTGTGGGTGGTTTACTTTTTGAAATTCAAAACCAGCTATGTTTAGCATGTAGTAATATGAGTTAGCAAAAAAATATTTCATTATAATTATACCTGTACAAAAATAACATTCTGCAGAAGTTAAAAAGTATTCTAAATATTTTACATCTGTAAGAATACTAATTAATTCTTTGTATGGTAGAAATATTGAATTAAGCACGGAGAAACATTTATGAAGGAAGGCTTTATACAAAAGCTTTGTAGAGAGAACCAATATATTCCGTTTGAGCATTTCTGCGTGATCAGATACATTAATAATGTAATTCTGGTTTTTTACCTAATCTTATAATTAGCCATTTTTGACAGTAGGGTTGCTAGTGTTAAATTCTCAAGTATTAAAGAAAGTGTGATTTTTTAACACACATTTTAATTCCTGCAAAGCTGAAGGTGGATGTACAACAAATACTTTCACACTTTCCCTGTCAGCCTCATGGCCAAGGCAAGTGTCTTGTAACAACTTCCTTGCCAGTAACAGGGGTTACCACTTGGTTACCTAGTGAAAATCCTGAAGTAACTTCAATTGAAATGGATGTTTAAGTGCTGATTAATGTCTTGAAAATAATGTTCTTGTTAGGGATCTCCATGCTGGGGTGGACAAACTTTCAAATAAGGAAAATTTATTGGCTGATTATATAGTTACTAATATGATCATGTGAAATATATAAAAAAATCAGTCTCTTTAAGCAGACTCTAAGATGGTTTTGCATTCCTTTTTATTATACTTGTTTGGAATGGGAGCTTGAAATGTGTGGTAGTGGATGAGTTTTTGATCCAAACCAGTATTCATCAGTGAATGAAGCAGCTTTGAGACACACATGAAAAGATTTTGATATGGGCAATCATAAATTAACCTTTCCAGAAAATAGGGTTTTTTATAATCCCATTTGATGGGAAGCTGGTGTGTGCCCTGAATTATGAAAACTTATAGCATTGCCAAAACTCATGGCTTTTGTAATTATATGTTTTACCGTAATGATAATTTTTATCTTTCACTATGTCGTTCAGTTATTGTTTTGGATCCTGCAAAGCTCTTTCCCTTAATAGTGGAGAAACATGTAGCTCCTGGATAATGCCTTTTACCAGTAATTTTCAAAGCAGTTCTAAAGAAGGTCACTATAATTAAAATATTCTCTTTTTTAAACTTGAGCTGTATAATGAGTTTTATGAGATCAACTGCTTAAGAAATGATTTCACAATTTAAAGTATGCCATTCTTTATATATGCATAGGAGGAAAATCTACCCTGCTTTCTTTTCAGCCTTCAATTGATTCTTTCTTATCATCTACCACTTGTTTTCAATTATTTTTTATAAGATTCCCATTGGGATCATATATAAAACATAGAGAATGAAATTACTGCCAGAAGTACTTGGGTCCATGTATTATCAGCAGGTTTGGGTCTCTCTTGGATGATCCCACTCTATACTTGGCCCTCTGATAATCTGAGCTCAGGTGAATATTAGCAGTGTTTCACTGTTTCTCAATCTTGGGCCCCCAAGACCCCCTACAGCTCCAGTCTGTGGGTCTGGCAAATGTCCCCTGAGCTGAGCATCTGTGCTTTGGACTTTCCTGTTGTTTGGCAACGAGGAAGAGAGCTGTGTGTCATCCCTCCTTTCTGGGACAGTCTGGTAAGATTTTTGGTGCCTGCACAGAAAATCAGCTGGACAATACACAATGTTACACTGGGAACGCTATCTTTCTGCTGTCCAGCTCCAGCTGTCCCACTGGTTCATCCAGGGGAGAGCCCCAAGGTGATAGCCAGGCTGTGGGGTTTGAGATGAGCTGTCGTGGCATCTGACTGCTGGTTCTGAGCAGCACTGCTTGGCTTTGAAAATTGAGGTTATTCTCCACGTTGCAGATGTGCAGGGATTATGTCAGTAATTTGCAACAGTGTTGGGAAACTCTCTTCAAAATCATTAAATGGATGAATTTGCTACAGCAATCTGAGTCTAACCCTTGCCATGACCAAAGCAGTGATTTGGGCTCATTAGCTGGAAGAAACATAGCAAAACAATTTTGAACAGCAGTTGTTACAAACTGTTTGTGAATTATTTCTGAATAACTTAGATGAGTCCTGGATTTCTTGTCAACAACATTGAAGATAGGTGTGAGCCACTTAGTTGTATGATTTATGTGTTTCCAGACTGAAGGTGTTCCCTGCCATGCTCTTCTTCGTCCTTTCTCTCCTGGTATGATAAAACCTCAGTAGCAGCTGCCAAACAATCATACATTCCCATCAAACAGGACTTTGTATTTCTCAATTCTTCTGTCTTAGTGAGCTATATATTTAGTTTTTAGGTATCTTCCTTGCCCTCAAGGAACACAGAAGTACCAGAACTCTAATCTGACATTTTTGAATAAGTTTCTAATCTGCAGGTGCTGCTGTACTTGCACAGATCCATGGCAGGACTCCAGCGATGAGCAGCAGGAGAGGCGTATCTTGCTTTACTCACACTGAGGAGGCAGCAGCTCCTGTACCCTGGCACAGACTGGACCATTCCTGAACATTAAGGGCAGGTGTGATTCCTGAGCCAGCATCTGCCCTTGGATGCTCCTGGAGACATGAGCCAGGAGCAGCAAGGGTTACCGGGCCACGCGTCACTCCTGTTGAAATCACCATGCCTGATTATGCAGTGATAAGTGTGTGTTCTCTACCCCCACCCCTTTGTCAGAGGAGTGCAAGTTTGTGCATTAAAACATCCACAATGAGAGTATGAGACTGTTTTCCCACTAACAAAAGTGCTGAATTAGGCAAACTGTGAACAAAAGGAGCAGTGCTGCAGAGAGAAATCCTCTGCAAAATCCATGTTTTAGCCCAACAGCAATCAGATGTTTAGCTTGTGTAATGTTTCATTCTCCAGACAACATTGCTCCAGCACCATAATTCTGATCCAATGTCTGGTATTTAACGCTTTATTAATTTTTAATTTTCTTTATTCACTTCAATGTAAATACCCAACTAGCACTGGAGACAAATAGAAAAGTCTTTCTGTTGCCTCACCTCTCATTAACCTTCCCTCTGCCGCTTCTTCCTTCAGAGAATTTCCTTTTGAGGCTTCACTGTCATGTCAGGAAACTGTTTTTGCCCTTTTATGGACACAAGGAAGTATTTAAAACATGATACTCACAAAGTGGTCAGGCATGTTCAGCCAAGAGATGCCAGGCATCATGTCCCCATGTTGGGACAGTTTGGAAGAATGTTAAGATGTAGTAGCCAAGAAAAGAGATTATGTGAGTAGCAGAAATTGTTTCTATAGCTGATCTCAAGCATAAAAACTCTCCAATGGGCCAAATTTCAGGAAGCCAGCCTTTTCCCCTGCTTCTCCTTTCCTTTTTCACAATCCTTGAGAAAAGAGATAGCCTTTCTTAAGGACAGAGATAAAAGGAGGAAAATCAGGACAGATGCTACCATGTCCTCTAAGAGGAAGGCCTAATCATATGGTTTCTGTCTACATGTTCTCATTATCAATCTGTTGTTGAAGGCAACACATGCAGAGGGAAATAAGTAGATGATTGATTTGCATGAAAAACCTTAATACAGGTCATTGCACTTGGCAGGAGAAAAATACATTGACTTAGGGTCTGTGAAAGCATCAATGGAAACAATAACTGGACACAGCAAACTTTCAGTGAAAACCTCTGTCTCTGCCTGCTGTGGGAAGCTTGCCTGTGTCACTGCTCTGGGAAGCTTTTCTAAAACGCGTTGGAATGGATGATGGGTGATGGTCTGGGGCATGGCACCAGAGATGACCAATGGATGAGGGTGGGTATCTGGCCTTCGAGTTGGCCCAATGTCATGGTTTAGCCTCAGCCAGCAGCCAAGCCCCACAGCTGCTCATTCCTCCACCAGCAGGACTGGGGAGAGGATCAGAAGGGTAAATTCTGGAAAACTCATGGGTTGAGTTAATAACAGTTTAATAGGTAAAACAAAAGCTTCACATGGAAACAGAAAAAAACAAGGAATTAATTCAATGCTTCCTATGAGCAGGCAGGTGTTCAGCCATCTCCAGGAGGGCTGGGCCCCATCACACATAATGGTTACTTGTGAGGATGAAATTCTGTCACTCTAAATGTCCCCTCTTTTCTTCTTCTTCTCCCCACTTTATACACAGAGCATGATATCACATGGTCTGGAATATCTCTTTGGTCAGTTTGGGTCACCTGTCCTAGTTCTGTCTCCTCCCAACTTCCCAAGAACCCCCAGCTTCCTGGCCAGAGTGGCAGTAGAAAAAGCAGAAAAGCCTGCTGAGCAGATTGAGCACTGCTCAGCAACAAGAAAAACATTTCTATGTTATCAGCCTGTTTTCAACACAAGACCAAAGCACGGCCTCATGCCAGTCCCCGTGAAGAAAATTGACTCTACCCCAGAAAAACCAGCATACCCAGGATCAAGGCACTATTTGACATTATGGAGCTGCAAAAGTCACAAAAACAGCTTTTGGGTTGAGAAAATGGCCATACAAGTTTCATAGACACAGTGCATGTAATGCTTTGCGTGGTTCTACAGCAATGCAATAACTTTGTTCCCTAGCTGCTGATGGAATATCTTTGTGTCAAGAGGCCCTTCCTTCCTCTAGCATCATGCCATGATGGGGGACCTGGTGAGGCCTGGCAGGCAGTCCCTATCCCAGGCCTGCTGCTGCTGCTACTGGTTCCAGCAAGAGACTGCAGAGGAGGCCACACAGCAGAGTCCTTAAATTGCAGAGAAGTTGTGGGAATAGAGAAGAGCCAGAGAGTGTCTTTGCTTTTACAGCCAAATCAATGCTGAAAGGTGTGGAGATTGGAGTAGAAACATTATTATTTCAATAAAAAGACAATAAAAAGTAGCGTTCCTCCAGCCCAGGAGCATCTTCCCAGAGTACTGACTAAATTGAAGCCTTGGACTTACAAGTGTGCATAGGTGAACAACAGATCTCTTCTGGTTTTGCTCTCATCTCATTGTGAATGCTCTGATCCTCCATTTCAGTTAGGACAGGCCAAAGATGGGATGAATCTGTGCTGAGGCACCACCTGTGGCACCACCATGATCTATGCAGAAAACAATGCACATTCCTGAGCAAGGGAAATGTCAAAGTTTTGTGAAGGATAGTGAAAGCAACGCTTTTGTTGAAATGTCTCTGAGGCAATGAGCAGCCCCTCTTGCTCCCACTGGTAGCCTCCAGAAAATCAGATCTCGTTTTCTTCTCACTATCCTTTCTCAGCAGCCTCCAGCTTCTACTTCTGGCCTCTTTATTAGGCCCAGTACTCCTTTATTTGACTTCCTACTACCAGCTGTAGAGCAGCAATGCCCAGCATTACAATGTGCAGAAACTTTTGGTGCAGCTGGATATATTGATGAGAGTGTGTGATGATCTTTTATGAAGGTAGGAGCTTGTATAAGCAAACAGCAATGACGTATTTGTTTCCAGTAGGAGGTTAAGCATGCCTTTATCCACTTTTTTCTAATTTCTCTTGGATGCTGTGAGTGAAAGAGATGCAAATTTTACTTTCACAGCTGTCACTGAACACGAGACATCAGTTCTTCTGTGCCACAAGGTAAGGCACTAGTAGCCTGCTTCCTGGGAACATTGAATCATAAAGCAGGGGCGTGAAATCTGAGCTTACAAGTACCAGGGTTCCCCTGGATGCTCCTGACTGTCCAATGCTATTTCCTTTCTCAGAAAAGCCACCTGGGCTTGGACCATTGCAAAATACAGATGCAGAGAAAGAGATGTTGATATGGAATATCCAGAGGGAAAGGGTGGTTCATTTGCTAAAGTTTTCCTCCACCTAATGTGATCCAAATGCAAAATACCATCTTGATCAAGTGTTATGCCTGGAGCAGAGATGATTTTTTTAAACCAGTCTTGAAATAAATTGCTTCTTACTGCATTGTCTCAGATTAGCTCACATTTGCTGTTCCTCTGTTCTGCAATCCTGCTCTTGTCTGTAAACAATTCAGTGTCTCTAAAAGCTCCAGTACAAAGTGACTCTTGTGAGTTAACCTGTGAACATTTTGGAGCAGCTTGAATGTTTTTTCTCTTTGGGGTTGCAAATATTATGTGATGCCTGGGGATAGGATAAGGGAAGACATATGGGAAGCCTGTATGTGTAATTTTACAGGGAAGAATTATTAACTTTGTGGGAAGTAAATTGTATTATGTCTGAGGGAAATGACTATCTGATTTCTTGACTGGGGCAAAGCTTTCTGTCTCCCAGTAACTCATTGTGTCAAAACAGATCCTGCTTGCAAGCACTAAACATGAAAATGAAGGTGATTGGTGATGCAGGGGGTTGATGGTAGGATTTCAGGGTTCAAGAAGACAGAGACAACCACATTGACTCTAAAGTGTTTCAGATGTTTTGAGCTGCTTGATTTTGTTTTGTCGGTATGAGTTGCTTGATTTTGTTTTGTCTCAGTACAAGCTGGTTTTTTACACCATTTTTCTCCCTGAACTATGCATTCAAGCAAGTGGGGAGCATTCATTGTTTGGAATCATCTTATCTAAAAAATTTCTCACATTTCAGCTGCGCTGGGCTCTGCACTGCCTCCAAGTGCAGCACTTGGCAAACCAGGTCCCTGGTGAAGCCTGGCGAGGCAAACTCTCAGTGCATGGTGTATTTGCTTTGGGACTTGTTGGGGTTGGGGGATGTGTGCAAGTCTGCAGCTAAAAGCACAGACCACAGGCTCGCCAGTAACTAGCAGGGAGCTGTGGCTGCTCCACAGTCCCCTGGCACGTCTTCCAGTCCAGTTTTAATTGGCTGCATCTTGAATTTGCATTCTGCCTTTTTTGACATTCATCATGTGGGTAATAGACGCACACAGAGGCTGTCCTCGTAGAACAAAGAAGGTGCAGAGCTAATTTAAAAGCACTTGTGAAAATTCCAGCTTCAGAGGTCTTATTAAAACAAAAGACCCCAAACTGCTAGGTGTACTTCTCTGCAGTGAACCCGGTCATTGCTGAGATTCACCCCACCTTACAACAAGCTGCTTTTTTGCCTTTCTTCAACACACATATGTCTGTAAGAGAAATTCTGCCATAGCATTGCACAAACACTTTCCAAATGCTACATTTACACAGAAATAAATGTTTCATTTTTCAGGTTTTAATATATTCTTTCTCACCCTTATTTTTTCAGGTTTTTGGTGTATTTTCCCCACAGAAACATATTTGGGTCTTTTTTTAACTCAGCTTCTGGATTATTTGCACCTCTGTTTTTATCTGCAAAAGTCAATACAGTGGGTCAAACTCAGCTTTGGTGTGACTATATTGGATTAAATGGGCAACATTGCCACACTTGCATATTGCATTTCAATATTAATTATTAATGTGTGTACCTAGTACCTATTGATTTAAAGGGCACTGCATAAGTTAAATGCTTGTCCCTAATATTTAAACCATTCCTGGCCACACTGAGTGACACTGCAGAAGTATTCTGCTGCTCTCACCAGAATCTTTGGCAATTGCAACACTGTTTGTCAGACACTGACACAAAAAACCTGCAAAACCATAGTCAGCAGACAGTAGTATGAAGAAATGCAGCTTTCCTTGAGCTCTGCAGCTCTCTAGGTGTGTGTAATTACCACAAGCAGTGGGGAGGAAATCACGACTTTGAGACACATACAGAATATATCAGACAGAAACATATCTGACACAGATAGAAATATATCTTTTCACACATAGAAATTACGTTCTTCAATGTACATTTTTACTTTGGTTGTACTTCTTGCTGACCCTATCTGATTTTGTAATCTTTAGAAAAACAATTGCATAGAATCATAGAAGGGTTTGGATTGGCAGGGACTTTAAAAATCACTTTGTCTCAAATCCACACATGGGAAGGGACATCTTCCACTGCAACAGGTTGTTCAGACCTCCGTTCAACTTGACCTTGAACACTTCAAGGGCTGAGGCCTCCACAATTTCTCTGGGCAACCTGTTCCACAGTCTCACCACTCTTACAAGAAAGAATATTTTCTGTGATATTCAATCTAAACCTCCTCTTCTTTCAGTCTGAAACTATTCCACCTAGTTCTGTCACTACTTGCCCTTGTAAAAAAGTCCCTCTCCAGCTCTCTTGTAGCCCTCTTCAGGTACTGGAAGGTTGTTGGAAAGTCTCCTAAGAACTTATTCTCAAGGCTGAACAATCCCAAGTCTCTGTCTGTCCTCCTAGGAGAGGAGCTCCATCCCTCTGATCATCTTCATGGCCCTTTTCTGTACTCGTTCCATCAGTTCCATGTCCTTCCTGTGCTGGGACCCCAGAGATGATGCAGCCCTGCAGGTGGGGTCTCACCAGAGCAAAGCAGAGAAGAGCAGAGCAGAGCAGAGCAGAGGGGCAGAATCCCCTGCCTGGCCCTGCTGCCCACACTGCTTTGGATGCAGCTGAGGATAAATTTGGCTTTCTAGCATAGAAAATCTTATACAATTTTGAGAAACCTGCATGTTCAGGAGAGGGTTTTTTCGCCACATGTGTTTCATGAAGGGATGCATGGTAAATGTTTGAGCCCAGTCCCTTGCTTTACTCCAGCTTCACTGTGTTCTCATCCAGCCTTGCTCCCCAGAGAACACACAGGTCCCAGGCCAGCCTTTCTGAGGGCTGTTCTGCAAGTGTGTAATATTCACTCTCTGTGTTTGGGTGACAGACTCTGAGAGCAGGCAATTACATTTACTGAAAGGAAAAAAAGGCATTAATCCCTCAATGAAATGTTGTGGTAGTGTTGGCAGCTCTTGGTGCAGCCACTCTGGGTGAGCGATGCCTCTATCCCTTGTGTCAGTTCCAGGATCCTGAGTTATATCTTTTAGCAATCTGTGGCGATCCTACCAATTTGTTGTCAGCATTAATTACGTCTGAGATGATCATCGTCTTTTTGATGCTGGCACATATTAGTAATAAGGATGTTTTCTCTGGCATCAAAAATCAATATTATTGGGGGATCCTTGTTAGTGTTTATCAGTGAAGAGTCTGGGAATGTCTCAAGTGCTACAGCTTAGCCCAGCAGTATCAATGTTGTGCTTCTCAGGAACTGCTGGACTGAGAAAATAAGCTATGAGTAAAATAAAACTGCAGGTATTTTTTTCTATTTCTTGGCCTAGAAAACCTGCAGGATAAAGAATTGTTTTAAAACTGTCCTTTAACATTGTTTTTGAAACATTGTTTAGCAATTCACTGGTATAGATCATGGATCACAGAATATTCTGATTTGCAAGGGACTCACAACTCTCAAGGGAATGGTCCATTTTGAACCTGCAATCTTGGTGCTACTAGCACCATGTTTTAAACAACTGAGCTAATCTCTGTTCTGCAACAAAAAATAATCATGGCTGCTTTTGTCAGCAAAAGCTTATTTTTCTTCTAGTGGCACAAGATATGAGTGTCCTTTATATAGCTCAGCTGTAGGGGAGTGATGTTTTGCCTGGGTCCTTCAGCCTGTACAGTAACATGTGCAGAGCCCAAATCCTGTTCTCATGAGTAGCAGCAGCTGGGGCCTGGGCCATTAAATCTGTATCTGATGACTTGTGCTGTGTGATGTTGGGAAAAGCCCCTTTTGCGAATCAAAAAGCCATGTAGTATGCTGGTGTAGGACTCTGTGGAGTTTCTCTGTAGTAATTTCTCCACGGGGTTTTATGTGCAGAATATAGTTGGGCTGTTGAGAGAAAATAAAGATATGAAATGCCCTCTGGTTGTATGTTGTGTGAGACAGCGGGAAAAAAATATGTTGATGCTTGTTTTTAATGCTGTGCTTTTCCTTTTCCTTTGCTGCAATGCCATATTTTTCCCATGTTCAGTTTTCAAAGAGAAAGAGTATATTTACACTTTCTCCTGTGATGAATAAAAAATACAAAGAGAAAGAGTATATTTACATTTTCCTTTGTGATGAATAAAAAAGCCCAAGAGCCAATACCTCCCTTCACAGAGACTCTAATTTATACCAGATGGATTGATCTGCAGGAACACAGGAGATTTGCTATGCATAAAATATGGGACTGTCACAGCTTGTGCTCTATCAGAAAGGAAGTGGTCTACGGATTATATGGTTTATAGCAGAAAGTGTTTTTAAAGTTTTATACAGATGGCTGACCAGTTAAACTAGCTCTGTAGCTCTCTGAAAGACTGCCAGAGATACCACAGCATGCTTTACTGACCAAATTGCTTGGGATTCTTTAATGCCATTTCTCTCTTTCTTCTATGTCTGCATACTGTAGCATAGTTATACAAAAGATATTTTTCAGCTGTTCCTGCAGAAGAATATATGGGGCAAAGCTTCTGAAACTGATGAAGACAAGTAAGATTTCTTTTGCATAGATGCACACGGAAAGTTTGGTCTCCAACCTATGCTGCACCTATGCATGCATTTATCTTGTTGCACCCATGTGGTCTTTAGTGCGTGTTTAGGTAAGAGGCAACAACCACGCAGACACACACACTTTTCTGTCTGGATATGAATATAGGGCAATGTACCCTTTTGCTTCTAGAATATCCTGAACAGGCTAGAATTGCCTGATTCATCAGAACAGGGTATAAATTTCATACTTTTTCATGTAGGTTTTCTGAACAGGACGTACAAAAAAGAAACCCTAGTAAGACTGCTAGGTAGGGTCCTGCTCTTTATAGAATTACTTTTATTTCAGCAAATTTTAGAATGGCAATAACAGCTTTGCATGCCATTAGTGGCTTCATCCAAGAGACTCTGAGTTCTTTAAAATCAATTACATTTCTAAACAATGCATCAAGTACAATACTTGCGTTTCATCAAAAGGCATAAAATATTTTGGAGAGGTCAGGCTCCTGTCCGCAGTCTTGGTTCAATGCAGTGATGCAAGGATGAACTGAGCTGGAGTATTCTGACCCTTAGGCAATTTTTCAGCCATTAAACTTCTTAGTCAGTAGCTGAGACTTAAGCAAATGCTATCAGCTGGAAAACAACCATTTTGAAAAGGAAGGAAAGGGACATCTGGGTTAAAGGGCTGTCCTGTACCTTTAGACACCTACAGATTCAAACAGCTGCTTTACGACCGATTTCCTACATCACTGCAAGCCAGACCCTAATGACAACATTTCAAAAGACTACCTGCATTTCCATTTCCCAAAGAACTGGCTTCCAATGAGACAGAGACCTAAGGATGTAACTCTGGATTTAAATCTGCTGTATGAATTTGAGGCTTGGTACATGATATTCCCTTGTAACTGAGGGTCTTCTGTGTCTCAGTTTCTGTGGTTGTAGGAGAGGATTAACTAATGACACAGTACTGCAAGTGTCACCAGATGCCATGGTGGGAGTGCATGCATCTTAGGCAGGGAGGAGAACATGTGTATGGTTATTCCCAACACAGAGAGGACATGGACCTGTTGGAGCAAGTCCAGAGAAGGGCCATCAACTTGATTAAGGGGATAGAGCACCTGTCCTGTTAGGAAAGGCTGAGGGAACTGGATTTGTCCATCCTGGAAAAGAGGATGACCTAACTATGGCCTTCTAGTGCTTGAAGAGAGCCTGTAAGGAAGCTGGGGAGAGTCTTTTTACAAGGGCAGGTAGTGACAGAACAAGGTGGAATGTTTTCAAACTGAAAGAAGAGGGTTTAGATTTGCTGTCATGGAAAATATTCTTTCTTGTGAGAGTGATGAGACTGTGGAACAGGTTGCCCAAAGAAGCTGTGCATGCTCCATCCCTCGAAGTGTTCAAGGCCAGATTGGATGGAGATCTGAGCAACCTGTTGTAGTGGAAGATGTTCCTGTCCATGACAATGGGATTGAAACGAAACGATCTTTAAGGTCTCTTTTATTCTATCATGCTCTGATTCTATGATTCTGTGATTTAGAAGACAGGTAACCAACACTGGTCCTCACATCATATTGCCAGTGTTGACCCTTCTTGATGAGAATTTCTACACTGTTGACTTAACAGATAGAAGATCACAAAGTATTTTAATATATACTCACCTAACAGGCTGAGAATTCATCAAAGCACTGGTCTTATCTAAATAAATAATACACTCAAATGACCTTCACTTTCACCTCAATGGGGTAAGGCTTGCAATCTGCCTACCTTGGTCTGTTCTATTGGTACAGTAACTCACCAATACAGGGGAAAGCAACTGTTTCCCATGCTAAACCTCAGCCCTCCCTAAATCACCAAAAAAATCAATGTAACTATTGTCCTTCACTGCTACTGCACTGCACAGCATGTCTTCTGAAGGGCACAGAAATTTTTGAATTATCTACATTTAATGAAGAATTATTCCAGTGATATTGTTTTTCTAAGGCATGTGCTTGACAAGGGCATGCAGTCTAGGATTTCACTTGTATTGAGAGTGGGAGAGGTGTGTACATCCACAAAGAAAGGTCACTTCCAGTTTTCACAGGTGGTGTGTGGATTTTCTGCATGACACAAAGAAGTTAAATGTGCGCAGAGATTTTCTGTGTGCTTGAGTCTTGCATTGAATAGGGAAACCTGTGCCTAGGCATGCTTGGGCATCAGCCTCATCCATTTTCTGGTTTCCAAGCACAAATGTTAACAACAAATCCCTTCCTATGAAAATATTCACTTATTCCTACAGAAAAGCAGCACAAAGACAGTTAGGTCTGTGTTTATGATCCATATTGGTGAGATACACAAGGAGCTGTGCAGACACCTTTACCAAGGCAATATCACATTGAATGCTTCTGTGCAGTTGCTGTGAATAGGGATGGGGACCTCAGCTCCCCACAGGCTGAGGAACCTGATGAAGAGAAGTGCAGGGAAGCAGCTGGAGCTCTGCCCTAGGGAGGATGATGAGCAAGGTGACATTTTATGTATTAGGTCTAAAGAGCAGACTAACAAAGGAGACACTGCAGTGAGTGTTTGCTACAGGCCCTCTGATGAGGAGGAGGAAATGGATGAGATCTTTTGCAGACATCTGGAAGTAGCCTCACAGTCATGAGTCTTGGTTCTTGGGGGGAACTTCAACCACCCTGATATCAGTTGAAGGAACAATACAGCCAGGCTGTGATAACAATCCCTGAGGTTCCTTTCAGGTCACCCCTGATGTTAATTTTCTCATAGAGGCTGTGAAGCATGCAACAAGGAAAGGTGTATTGTTGGACCTTATACAAGTTAAGAAGAAAAGCTGGAGGCAGCCTTGGTTGCAGGGACCATGGATTGTGAAGGTCAGTATCCTGCAAGGATGGAGAACATCAGATTGCAACCCTGGATTCAGGAGAACTAATTTCAGCCTCTTCAGGGAACTGCATGAAAAATGCCATGGGAGTGGCCCTGCAGGAAAGCAAGTCCAATAAGCTGGTCAGCTTTTGAAGATTCCTTCCTCCAGGTTCAAAGAAGATATATCCATTCCCATGGGCTAGCAAGTGAGAAAAAGGGACAGAAGAACTTCATGGATGAACAAGGAATGGGGAAAACCCAAACATGGGGTGAAAGCAGGGACAGGACCCCCAGGATTAATACATGGATATAGTCAGTGTATAGTCAGAATTGCAGTGAAGAAGGCCAAGGTGTGCTGGAATTAAATCTGACTAAGGACAGGAAGAAGAATTTCTTCAAATGTATCAGTAATGAAAGAAATGCTATGGAAATTGTGGGTCTGCTAGTGAATGGAACAGGGACACTCACAATCAAGATTGTAGAGAAGGCTGAGATACCGGGTGCTTCTTTGCTTTATCCTTTACTGCCAAACGCATTCCTGAGGCAAATCCTGACCCAGGAGACCAGGGAGAAGACTTGGAGAAAGAAAAACTCTCCTTTGGCTGAGAAGAATTAGATTAGAGGCCATTAAGTCAAATTTGACATCCATAAGTTTGGACTTGTGGCTCTGATGGAATTCATCCACAGGTGCTGTGGCAACTGAGGCTTCATGGCTATTTCACTCATTATTATCTTTGAAAGATCATAAAGATAAGAAGTGATGTCTGAGGACTTGAAGAAAGAAAGAAAGGCACCCCAGTCTTCAAAACTGGGAAGAAGGAGGACCCAGGGAACTTCTGGCCAGGCAAACTCACCTTAATCCCTAGAAAGGTGAAGGAATGGCTCATCCTGGAGACCATCTCTGAACATGAAGACAAGAAGGTGACCAGGAGCAGTCATCATGAATTCATCAAAAGGAAATCGTGCTTAACCAACTTGATTGCCTTCTATGATGAAACAATTACATGAATGGATGAGGGGATGGTAGTGGATGGGTGTCCCGGACTTTGGAAAGTCTTTTCATTATGTTTCTCATAATATCCTCATGGACAAACTCAGGGATATGGGCTGAATAGTGGACAGAGAGGTGGATTGAGAGCTGGCTGAACAACAGATCCCAGAGGGTCAAAATCAGTGGCACAGCTGGAGGCCTGTGAATAAATGTGAATACACATTTAATACACTGGCAGTGTCCCCTAAGGCTTAATACTGGGTCCAGAATTGTTTAACTTGTTCATTCTTGACTTGTAAAAGGTGGAATGTGCCTCTTAGCAAATTCACTGGGAATACCAAGCTGGAAAGAATGACAACACCCCGGAGTGCTGTGCAGCCCTTCAGAAGCCCTTCTTGGCAGGTTGGAGAGGTGGCAGAGAAGAACCATCTGAAAGTCAACAGAGGCAAATGCAGGGTCCTGTACCTGGGGGGGAGCAACCTCAGTCACCTTGGGCTGACCTGCTGGGATGCAGCTCTGCAGAAAAGGACCTGGGGTCCTGGTGGACAATAAGCCGTCCATGACCCAGCAGTGTCCCTGTGGCCAAGGCCAATGGTATCCTGGGAGGGCATTAGGAAAAGCATTGACAGAAGGTGGAGGGAGGTGATCCAGTCCCTGTACTCAGCCCTGGTGAGGCCTCACCTCGAATGCTGTGTCCAGGTCTGGCCTCCTTAGTATAAAGATACTGGAACATCTCTCTTACAAAGAAAGTGTTGTGGAGCTGGGCCTGATCCACCTGGAAAAGACTGTGAGGATTTATTACCAATGTATGTACGTGTCAGAGGGTGGAGCCAGACCCTCTTTGGTATTGCTGAGTAATAGGATGAGAGGCAAAGGGCAGAAACTGATGCACAGGAAGTTCCACCTCAACATGAGGAAGAACTTCTTTACTATGCAGGTCACAGAGGCCTGGAATAGATTGCCCAGAGAGGTTTTAGATTCTCTTTCCCTGGAGATGCTCCAAAGCCACCTGAACACAGTCCTGAGTCCTGAGAACCCTGCTTGAGAGAGGTTGGACTGTATGACCTCCAGTGGTCCTTTCCAACCTTAACCATTCTGTGTTTCTGTAATTCTGTGAATGGAAGTCCTAGCGCTTAGCCCCTGCCTACCCCATTGGATGGATATCCTTACTCTGTGTCTCAGCATGCAGCTTTTGGGTTTCTGTTGTTATTTGACACATGTTCTGGGGCCTTGCATGGCAGTGCTGCCCACATCTCCCAGAGGAGCTCATCATCATATTCTGGAAATCATTTAGCAGCATGACTGTGGGGATCTGCTGAACTGGACTGTCTTCCTGGGTACAGCAATTTTGAGGATTCCCAGCTGGTGAGGAAGATGTTCACAGCAGAGCCTGTACTTGTCTTTCAGAGGTTCTCAAAATGAGCCTGGCAGCTTCTTGCCCTAAGAAAAAGATGTAGTCTTTGGATTTCACTAATTTTCAAAGACTCAACGTGCTTTATTACATTGTCTGAATCCGTAGAATGATGAAATGGCAGCAATAGGTTTGAGGGGCCTTAAGGGTGAGTTTGGCTCCTGCATATTTTCTTTGTATGAAATGTTTCAATGGCAGGAAGCCTAGACATCTGCCTTGAAGAGTTAAGTTTTTAGGAGAGATGTAATATATGTTTTAGTGTTAGTTTTAGTATAGTGTTAGTATAGTGTTAGTTTTAGTGTTAGTTTTAGTATAATTTACAAAATTATATAATATAAGTATGTTTTTATATATATAAACATAAATATGTTTATATAATTTACAAAATTTACAAAATGTCAGCTGATGTCAAGAAACAGAAACTTTTGAATGCAACTGAGATGACCAGTCATGTTTTCATTTCTAAAGCAAGGCTGGAATTATGCAGAGGAACAATACAAAGCACTTTATGTATGCAGACCTTATAAACTGCTCATCATGGACATTAAATTGAAGAACACTCTCTTCTTTCTTCCCCCACCTTCAAGCAAATCCTTTGGCAGAACTTCCTGTCTTGGTATCACATACAGCTGGCAAAATTCTGGTGCTGTAAAAATTTTTACAAAAATTTGTAAAAAGGCCATAAAACCCATAAAAGTGAGTCTTTAAGCCTTTGGCCTGTTTTTAGAACAGCACCGTCAGGCATTGATTCACACATCTTTCACTCAAAGGAAGAAATCATTTTTTTTAAACGTGGGAAAAGAAATCAGTTACCAGCTTTCAGGTCTCTTTTCTCTCTTGGGTACCATATAGCTGGGTGCTGTAAAAGACTTGTGCCTGCAGCAGCAAGAGCCAAGGCTCAGTGGTCAAAAACCATGGGGAATGATTCTGCAGTCAGCAAAAATGCAGAATTGATCTGCTTTGTAATATGGACACTTAGACTTTTGGCATATTTTACCAATCATATCCACACCAATCATTATCTCTTAAGCTTTGTCTTCTCTGCATTTCTCTGTCCCTGAAAACTGTCAGCCCTCCAGATGGCTGGTACTGTAGGGGTTGGGCAGCAGATTTCATTCTGTCTCTTGATATCCCTTAGATAACAAAGTAAAAATAAGTTTCAAAAAGATATATTTTCTCCCTTTGAGTATCAGAAGACAGTGGCAATTCTGTGAAGCAAGGATCATAAAGTAAGGCAATTTTAAAATACTGTAGCAAGAACCAATACTTTCAATCAAGCTCCTGCAAAACCAGTGTAGAGGTGGGTTTTGTTGAATCTGTGTTATGCATCTCCCACCTGCTTTGATAATCCACTGCTGTATCTATGCAATTAATTCCTGTAAAACTTAAAATTCTTCAGGTAAATTCTGCAGGAGGCTTTCATATAACTGGATTTGAGTGCTCATTGACCAAAAGGGCAAAATTGAACTCATTCCTGGGCTCAGCTTTTGTCTCAGCTTCTGCTCCATGCCAGCTGCAGTGGGACCAGACCATGGCTGTGCCAGCGTCTGCCCCCAGTCCTCCATACCTGCCTTCACCCAGGAATGGTGGCACTGTCTTTGTCCTCCTCCCGTCGAAGGACAGGCATGCATGGGCTTCCCAGCCAGCAGAGAAGCCGTGAGAGTCTTTGCCCCATCTTGCCCCTTTCGTTGTAAATGAGTAGTTGTAAATTAACTGCCTGGGAGGAAACAATGGCAACTGATTTACTGACTCACTCAAACAGTGTAGGCAAACACTTGCCTCGTGGGTGATGCATGGAGTCATGATTGCCCTGAGAAAACGGGCCAATTCTGCTTGTCTGAAGATAGGCATGTTTGAGGTGAGGACCCTTTATCTAGGCTGTGCCATCAGCACTCAGGAAACAGTCACAGACTGGAGAGTCTGTGTTTCCCTCATCCTGACAGGCTGGAGGTGGTGCAGACTCACAGTGTGGCTCTACAGCCTTCTCCAGGAGCCGTGGGGCAAATTCGAGGCAGAAACATTACTCTTCTGGTGGTTGCTAATGTGAGTTGAAAGGTGCTATTTCACAGAAGGAGGTGATTCATAAAACTCCCTTAGCATCCTACTGCAAAGAGGATGAAGATGGTGGCACTGGAAGCCTTGTGAGAAGTCAAGGGGCCAAAGAGGCTATCTAGATCTCACTGCCTACCCCAGGCAGGGAGCAGGAATCTTGCCATCACCACACACCCTCACAGCTTTTTAAGAAAGGCTCGTTTGCTGTGAGAGTGCATATGCTGCATCTGCAGCAGCAGCTGCAGGGCTAATGGAGTTACTGTACCAGAAGATGTTACTCAATGATACACAGCATTTTTTTACTACTCTGATCAATGGGTATCAAGAGAAATTGCAGAAGCCCTTTGAAGGAGAGAAAAAAACCACAGGGATCTGCATAGAAACATATAAATGAGAATGACTGGCCTGACAGTAAACTCAGTAGAGTTTCTGAGAAACTCAATGTTACTGGATTACATTCTTATTATAGTCTTGCAGGAACTGCTAGTGCCCAACCTGATTTCAGAAAATATTTAAAATGCTAAAGTTGTGTGTGGATTAAATAGTAATGAAGGAGTAGGGAAACCGGTTTTCATTGAGCTCTTTGTTTCTACTTATCAGAAAGGCACCAAATCCCTAAGAGCTGCAGTCTATGTAAGATCAGTTGCATTTCTGTATCTGTGTGATACATAATTGCCATTTGGAAGACAAATTATCTGCTATGTAGCATTGTCAAGATAACTGGACAAAAATCAGCCACGTAATTGTTTTGGGTTTTTTTTCAAAATGACCTTTTGATATAATTTGAAAATTTGTCTCATTATGTTTAAAATGGAAAATATGAAATGATATTTTTGGATGTTTGGTATGGTAGAAGAAAGAATACAATACATTTCATGGACTTGCATTAACAGCATAATAATCTTCCATTTGCAAAGATATGTTAGAGCCAAGCAACACTTAGATCACATTTCAATTCTTTGTGGTTTAGGAGGTCGAATAGCTTTGGTGATTTTAACATTTGCTTCCAAAACTCTCTACACTAATTTGCTCTTACTTCATACTCTGCCTTTGTCTATTCATAAACTAGTGAGTGGTCTGCAATCTCAAGGTATGGTGGGACCAATCCATTACATATCACCTATCCTTTTCCAGTTTTTACAGGAATAATTGCTAATAAATACTGGTTGTAGACCAGAGGAAAGGTGCATCACAGTGACTGCAGCAATGAACAAGCTGGCACTGAAGAGCACTGGGATACTCTTCAGTGCCATATACTATCTCACCTTTGGGAAGGTACAGAAAAGGCCTTGGACACGACCCTACAACCATGCCAGTAGGCTTAGTGCTGTGCATTTATTGACTTAACATTTTATCTTTACAAAAGCTCAAGCTTTCAAGATTCTCAGTTTTCTCAAAGGCTGCAAAGAGAAAAACAAGGAAAATTTTTGCTCTGCAAAAATTTGAACAGTGGCAATACACTATGGTGTCATAAAATCCCTCTCCTACTTTGCTCTCTTCCTGCTGTGCTTTCCTGATCCTTCTCTCTCCCACCTGACCAAACTGGTTTCTCCCCCCCTTTCTTTCTCCAGCCCTTTGGCAACACTGTCTTATTTTCACGTTGACTTAAGTCCATAATCACCTTTTTTCTTTGCTATTCTGGTGCAGCTTAGCATATTTGGCCTCCTCTGGTGTATCTCTTGCTTTTTTCTTGCTGTGTTTCTTCTGGGGACTGGGATGTCATTTTTTTATCCCCTTGCTATACCTGTGGGCAGCCATTGTGTGTAACAGTTGGAGTATGCTGTGAGATGCTTTGTTCTTCCTTAAAAGAACTGCAAGCTTATCTTGAAGGAGCAGAGTCTTGGGATGTATTAACTGATGGCAGGAAGAAGTGCATAGGTGTGTGCCCTCTGGAGGTTAAATACTTAAATGAATAAATGAGATGAATCAGTGCTCATGAAGCATGTAGTCCTGTCTATGGCTTTCGCTGACTCTTTTAGTGTTTTGATTTGCGTTCTGTTCATTTATTCTGGCACAGATCTGTGCATTAGGTTCATTAGCAGGAACAGCAATGATAATAAATGTTGGCCTTCCAGCTAAGTTTTTCTCCCAGATTTTTAGAGGCTTTTTCCTGATCTCCCACTCAATTACTCTCTCATTCTCACTAACCGTTGCCCATCTGCCCTGCAGCCCTATGGAGGAAGCAAGTTAGGGGTTGTTGAGTGGAACAGGGTACGTTCATTACCAGCACTGACCACTAGCAATACGGGCTAGGGGCGGTTTCTGTGTCCCTTTGCTGAGTCATAGGATCATGCCATGGGAATCAGCCTATTAGAGAGCTGGCCTGCAAAGACTGATGGTGGCAAGGTAGAGTATTATGAGCTCATAAAATTAGTTTAGAAGTCAAAAGGTAAACACTTGCTTACAATCAGTTAAAAAATTGGCAGACCTGTGATGATGAAGACAGTCATAAATGGAAGTCAGAAATGGGTCTTAGCTCTCCCCCACCATTTTATAATGAGGCATAAGACTGGCAATCCACAAGCATATGCGTGGAGATCACAGATGGTTTCTATATGAGGTACCCTTAATATAGCCTTAGGACTGAAACCACTCTATCTGCTCTCAGTGCGTTGAAGTTTTGCCTCTAGTCCTGGGGCTGGGTCCAAGAACTAATGTTTTACCAGCACTAAGCAGCAGCAGAAGAGATCTAGAAGGAGGACTCCACATTTGCTTACTGTATTCTTCCAAGGGCAGATGATGATAATTTATCACTTTCTTTACCTTCTTGATACACTAATAGAAGGGACATCAATATTCTATTACTTTTTCCAACAGTGTCACTGTTTTGAATCCATTTCAGTATATACTGTAGATGGCTGACCTTTGAATCCTTTTTCTGTCAGTTAAATGCAGAATTTTGGAGTCACAGTCAGTTTTTAGATATGGCTATGTTTTTTGTGCAAAGGACAACATATGGAACAAATAGGAGAAAAATATATTTCTCTGCCTGAAGTATTTTTGAAATATGTAGAATAAAAGACCTGTAATGCAAGATTTCTAATGCAGATCCTCGTAAAACTAATCCCCTTTCAGAAACAAAGAAATTTGAAGTGACTGTGATACCTTGACTAATGAAAACCTAACAGGAAGCTCGAGTTCAGGAGGAATGTGCTCCATATAGTACAGATCATCTACCATGGCAAAGCATGACCATGGAAAGCTGGATATTTCAACCCTTGGATTTTTATTTCTGCTTAATAGGGCTGTAGTTTAATGTTTTTCACTTGAATGGTGGGGTTTTTTTTTTCATTCTTAAGGGAGAGACTATTTTAGGACAATAAAAGAAAATTGAAATAGCACTTGATAATTATTCATCCTTCACCATTTTTGCATCTGTTTAAGGTATTGCTATTAGAATTTATTCATAAATAAAAAATAACTTTTAGAATTGCAACAAAAGTGAAAAAATATGCAGACTCTGCTTGTAGCTTGTATGGGGACTGGATTGATTGTCAGTGATTGTTTTAATTTCTTTGGTACCCATAATGTAGACTCATTATTTATGTGCATATCTAATTTAGAAAAGTGAATAATTTAATTTAGAGGACTACTCACACATTCAAAGTTAGTCTTGTGACAGGGTATCATTTAGAACCAAAGATGTAAATCTAAATGCATGATCTAGTATTTTTTCTCATTAATAAAATATTTTCAGTGGGGGTTAAAAAATACTTCTTCACTTCTATCATTTGAATGACACATAAAAATTTGAAGAAGAATTGCTGGTTTTATTTATGAATACTGTCTCCAAGAATTTGTTCTCATCTCATCTTAATACAATGTAGGGACGCTAGAATGTATCTGGCAAATAAAGTTCCAGTATTTCTGTATTTTCAGAAAAAAAGAAAATTAAATATTTAATTAAAAGAAAAAGTCAATTTTTTGATCAGTGGTAGACAGAAGGTTTACGTAAGTATCAAAATTGACCATCCAAATTTCCTGAGATAAGAATTTAATGGAATGTGTCAAATATGTCATCTTATTAGGCAAATTAATTTTTTTCCTTCACCTGATTTCTAAGGGTGTTGAAAGGACAGAACCTAGAACTGGATCCGTAGCATGCTGTTCTATTCATTCTCTGGATTATATCCATAAAAAATCAAATAATGATATTGTTAGCTATGTTTTCTTTAAAAACACAAAAACTATCACTTTAGTAATCTATTTCAGTAGTCCCATAATGCAAATTAATATCGATGTTTACAGCCACGAGACTTAAAAATGGTCATTTTTCTACAACCTGTTCAGTTTGCAAAGAAACACTGTCTGCACATATCACACATACACATAAGGTAAATAATATTTTGAATATTCGCTACTTTAACAGTTTGGTGACACTGTATTAATTAATTCTCCAAACTAAGTGACAACATGACTATGACCTTGCAGTATTTCCCTCATTAAAATAACAGCTATTGCTCACAAAACTGTATTTTGAAATATTTCTTCATTATTTGCAGATGCTGACAGTTGTCTTCAGGTTGATCTTGACCTAGTAATTGAGGAAATGTGTGGGATTAGATATAACTGGATGTGTTCAAAGCTGATTGCGTGACTACCTTTCAATAACACTGGAAGAACTGCAGAAACACAAGTTACAGATACATGAATGCATTTATTACAAAATTTTTGTTCAGCAAAAACATCTTGTTTTTTTCAACATTATTTGCCCACAACTTGTGTTTGTACATTAATTGAAGTTAAATATGGTACATTAATTGAAATTAAATGCTATCAGTTGCTAAGACTTCTGCCCTATTTTCAATGTTGCCTGCAGTTCTTCCTTGCTCTGTTGGTTTTGCTTTCTCTGCTTTCACAAATTCAAACAGTTGTTTTTAGCTTTATCCCCTTTAGCTCATGTTTGCAGAAAATTATATGGTACATTGACTTATATTGACTCCCTGACATATTTAAATTACTACTCCTTTGATTTTTCAAGTAATGTTTTAATAGTCCCATTTGCAGGAAGAAAAAGAAGCTGTAGTGCAGTCCTGCCTGGATCACCTCCCACAGAGTACTTCAGACGCTCACATGCATCTTTGAGAAATGATTGCTCTTTATGTGTATTTGATTTGTGTGGCAAGGATTCGGTAGTAGGACAGGGCTAAGAGGGGCGGCTTCTGTGAGAGGAAGCCAGAAGCGTTTCCCATGTCCAGCAGAGCCAGTGCCAGACGACTCTCAGATGGACCTGCTGCTGGCCAAAGAAGAGCACATGAAGGATGGTGGTGGAACTTCCAAAATAATCTGTTTGAGGAGGGTAAAACCTTGTGTGATAGACAGAGAGAGGAGAGAGAGGAGAGAAACAGCTCTGTCGACACCGAGGTTAGTAAAGTAGGAGGGGGCAGGAGGTGGTCCAGGCACTAGAGCTGAGATACCTCTGCAGCCCCTGGTGCAGCCCACGGTGAGGCAGCTGTGCCCCTGCAGCCCATAGAGGTCCACAGGGGAGCAGAGATTCATTTGCAGCCTGTGGAAGTCAATGGGAGAGCAGAGATCCAGCTTCAGCCCATGGATGACCCCACACCAGAGACAGTAGATGGTGGACTGTGACCCCTTGGCAATTGTGGGATGGTGACCAAGGAGCTGGGCAAGGGCTAAGACTTCCTATCTATGAGCTACACTATGTACACTCTACTTTATCCTTGAAGATAGAGATCTGCATAGTTTGCATCAAGGACTATTCAACTGAAGTTAATTTCTGTTTCTGATAGTGCTGCATTTTTTCACACGAACTTACAGTAAACAGTCTCACCCAATGTCATCTATATGTCAGGCTTTCTTGCTTTATAACTTGGATGGGAAACTAATTGTCCCAGTGGAAATCAATCCTTCATTAGTTTTGTGTCTTTTGGGATTTGTGCCAATCTTCTGTGTGAAATAAATCTAGGCAGGGTAAACAAAATACTACAGAGATCCAGGAGTGCAGTTACACTGATGAGTATTTGAACAAATTAATGGTTAATACTGAACAAATAAATGAAAAGATAGCAAGGAAAGTTGTTGGAAGGTGAAGGCGTTAAGATATCAGCGATACCTGTATGAAAGAACCCAGCTTACTGGAATTATAAAGGCTTCTGAAAACTGCCCTCAACAGTTTAGCATAGGAAACATGTCTGGGAGTGGTTGAGCTTCTGCTCACATCTCCGGTTTCTGTGTTGATGCAGTTACTGTGCAGGCAAATGAGTCAGCACTACTATAAACTCTGACAAAGGGTTTGCGAGTTTGGGTGCCTCAAGGTGTCCGTCTCCACAGATTCCAGAGATCTGATCTTGCATAGGACAGTGATGATTCATTTCAGAGGGAGATATCCAAAATTATGCCTGCTCCTAGAAGACAAAGGTGAACATTCTGTATTCACTCAGATGGGTCAGATGTGGACATCTGGGTCCCACAAGACAAGATCCACCCAATGCCAGTGCCACAAAGGTTCACACAGCTAGGCAAGCGGGCTCCCAACACCCTGCCAGGCAGCACCATCCTTCTAAAACCCAAGGCCGAAAACTACTACAGGGAAAGGTGAGTGAGGGAAGTTAGATTTCAAAAGATCACAAATGCAAAATCCAAAAGAGGAACAGACATTTTCCTGCTGAGCTACAGTGTATGTCTTATCCTGGGAGCTCTATGCACCCGTGTGATTAATAGCCGAGTGTTACAGCTAGTATGTTGATTACTTGCATTCTTTCTGTACTGCCATGTAAGAGCGCAGAGTGACAGACCTTTGGCACTGGCATATGACCTGCTGTCTGGACAGCTGCTGAGTCAGACCATCCTAAGTCACATCTGATTGTGCCCAGACAGTCAGCCTGTGGTGAGCACAGCAGAGAGGCTACATTTTCTGAGGAAGCAAATGGTGCATCATTGTCATGACACAGCACTGCATATTTTTGCCCCAGGCTGTACACAAATGAATATCTTGATAGCAGTTCTAGGCTCTTTCTGTTCAGACACTGGAAATCTTCTCTGTTAGAGAAAATGTGCTATGATGGAGAATCTGAAGTTGGTGGGGATTCCCTCTAGAACAGCAGGCTGTTGGCTGCTGGTGCACAACTGTTTGTCCTGAGTGTCAGAGTACGTGGCTTTCAGTGCATGTACTACAATCATGTGGTGTTGCAGCTTACAGCACATCCCCCCTCGTTCTAGTGTACCTTACACACTGCGCCCAGCCTAGCTTGAGAATAGCCTTCTAGCTGAAATTGTTTGAAAAATGAGGCACTTAAATAATAATACCAGTGCTCAATTCTAAGCGAGACCACAGAGTGCCAGTACGTCCTCGGGTGAAAGATTCACTCCCCTTTTCTCAATGCTCTGCTTGCAAATCAATGCCTAATATGCTACTGTGCCCTAAGAGGATTAAGAGAGTGCATGTGAGGTACATGGAATCTATTGTCTTAAAATAAAAAAACCCTTCCAGCAGCCCATCTGAGACCCAGATGTGCTGAGCCTTATTTCACAGAGGCATGAGGATGCGTAAAGGGTGCAAGGATTTCCTGGTGGGATCAGGTTGGCAGATCCTGCCCTGAAGTCTGCGTCCTGCCACAGTGATAGGAAAAGTTTATGGGGCACAAATGTAACCTCAGCCCTCCCTCTCTTCTCCTGTGACTCTGGTACGAGATATGTTGGTGATGATACCTCTGAGCCATCCTGTTCATATCCTGTTGTAGAACTGTAGCCTGTATGTCCATCTAAAACATTTCCCATCATGCTGATGCCATCTATTCCAGACCCTGGTGGCAGTAAATTACAGGAATTGTTTGGTGTTCTTGTAAGGAAGGACTGCATTTCAAGTGCTTTGGGCTTACCTCCTACTGATTTTACTGCATGTTCCTTAATTGTCTCACTGCCTGACATTCACAGGGAAAGGTGGGACTTGTCCACCAGAAAACCACGTACCACAAATCAAGTATCTCCCAGCCAAAGGCACCTCTGGCAGCCTGAGTGTGGTTGAGGTCTTCTTGCCAGTAAATCCCCTCTGACCCTTCTGCAGGTGGGCCCAGGCAACGTCTAGGAGATCCAGCTGTCTGATCTTCTTGGTGCCTCTCAGATAGTATTTTTGCCAAGGCATACAGAACCCTCCTGAAGATGCCTGGGTGAGTAGAAAGCACAGGGTAAGGTTTCCCATGGGTAAGATGGTTTGGTTGTCTCATATCTCACATGGAAGAACTGAGAAGTTGGTGATCACTCCATGATCAAGACCCAGCTAGGAAATTCTAGCCAACACTTTCATTCTTGGGCTGTCATTTTGACTGGTCTTTTTACTTCACCTGGAACAGAGGGAATACCTTTAAATTGTTCTCTCTGCCTTCTCTTTTGTTTTCATTTTCTTCTTTCTTTTTTCTTTTTTTTTTTCTCTTTTTCTACTTCTTTCTTTTTTATTTTTCAGAAGCTTAGTTTTACTGAAACATATAATGGAAGAGCTTGGCAAGATATTCTAACTTGCTTATTTAGTTTCTTAACCAGTAAAAGAAACACAGCTTTCTTAAAGTTTCAGACCATTCCTTGGGCCTAGGTCAAATATGTCTAAGTTGTCTCAAATGCTTTCCTGAGGATTTTTTTTCTGCTCTGTCTGATACATCTTGTTCATTCTGGAAAGCACTACTCTCCTTCTAATCAAATAACTCTTTTCACACTCATTGGTCTCCCCCATCATGTAATTCTGCTTGTCAGATAAGCTAGTTCTTCCTCACTGTCTCTGGAGATTTGGAGTAGGGAAACTGCTTTGTGCATCACTACCACAGAAAACTGGAAGTCCACCAAACCCAGCATGCTGTAGGAGGAGCAGATCTGCAATATGAAAAGGACAGCATCTGTGGTCCCAGTGCTCAGCTAGGAGGTAGGCCAAGAATCACCAGGTCACCCCTCTTCTTCCCTCTTCTAATCTGAGCAAATGAAAGGAAACATGAAAACAAATCTGTCAAGAAACACTGCATGAATTCTGCAAGCTTTGCAGATACTTGTTCTTCTCACCTCTGTTAAGTCATTTGAGGAAAACCACCTGAACTCAGAAGTGAGACTTGCACAAAGTGTTGGCATTAGTCCAACTGTCATAGAATTTTGCTGACTCCACAGTCCTGGCGACACCAGGGGTTTAATTACTGCAGTCAAGGAGGGGTTTCCTTGTGTTTTCATATAGTTTTACATTTGGCACAGTTTAAACATGTACTTACTCTTATTTGAAACAGCTGCTTTCATTCTGCTTTGCAAAGAACTCATAGCTGTAGCCATCGCTTTCTGGCTTGTCTTTGCCACTACAGGGATTTCTATGGCTTGTGGTGACACCACCAAATGAGACCAGCATGACCTTAATGTGCAACCTGTATTTATAGGACTGCTTCTGATTGCCCAGGTGATGCAATCACCTTGTTATTGGTACTGGAAAACTGCATTAAAAGTACAATAAATTAGTGTAATTTTTTAAAGTACTGAACTCATTAGAAGTCTGAAGAGAAAGCCTTGCTATCCTTGTTTTAGAATCAAGAGTACTCATTTGCAAATGTGATCTTTTCTGTTATGGAAGGAAACTAAATTTCATGTGCTGATTCATAGAAAAAGAACTTATTTTCAAGATTGGGCTTTTATTAGTGTCCTGGTGACTTGGAGTCACCATAAAGCCAATTCCAGCTGGACCCACACCTGAACAAAATGTTTGTTTGAAGATGACGGGCATCTGTGTGCCTTTGGAGAGTTGCTTTGCTCATGGACGTTGATTCTGGGACGTGCCCCCTTCTGCAGGAAAAGCATTGGCATGCTTGTCACAAGCAGCTGTAGGTACAGCAAGAGATGTCTGTTAGCTGTAGGAGAAAACTCCTTGAAACAAACTGTTAAAGAGAGGAGAGCAGGAAAGCAAAAAACATTGAAGACTCTGCTGTGCATCTCCAAAGTGTGAAAAGGCTTTCAGGTCTAAGCAGATCTCGATATTTTTTCATTTGTTTCTATGTGATGGCATTATTCTATAAGAATTCAACAGGTAGTCCTGTTACCAATGTTTAATCTCTGGTTGTTCTTAGGGCTGAGAATCCTTAGACTCCTCATACTCCTCAATCCTTACAGGTTTCAAGGAAATCTTTCTACTACGCTAAGTACCATAGAGTAAGAGTTGCTATTCCAAAGTAGTTTCCTTTATTGTGGATTTAACAGTGCATGTGAAAATTCCTCAGGCATGAAAGATTTGCTCCCTTGCATCACAAAGGGCAGCAGCCCAAACCATATTAATCAGCCTGATTCTTGAATCATGCTCACAGATGATCAGTGGATTCTGCAAATTCCGCTTCTCCTAGAAGTGTAACTGCATCAGCAACAGCTAGATCACATATTAATAGAAAGCAATGTGCAGAAATCTGATCCCACGAAGGCTACAGTTATTTTGGTTGGATTAAGAAATGAACATTATGCATAATTGCAGAGCAAACTCTAGCTGTTTTAGAAGATACTGAATTGTGTGAAATGCCTGACATGAAACAGATGAATAACGCAATCACAGTAGATGAAAAATGAATGAAACTACAGACAGCAGTGGCAGCAGGGCTTTTGCAAAAAGCTACAGAAGTATCTGCACAGTATAATAAAAAACTACAGTGTACAGTTTTCTCAGTTTAAAACAAGCAGAGCAATAGCCCTGAAAGTCTACAGCAATGAAATTTGCATGAAAATTTTCAGCCACTCAGTAACTGTACCATGTTGCAAACAGACTTTTCATCATGTTCAGGTTAGAAACTCTCTCACACAACACTGAAGGTTACTGGGTGTCCTAAAGGAGATGTTCATGCACCCTCGTGTCTCACCATCAGGCAAATGGCAAAGGCTAGGAAAGAATGTCAACTGTCAGGATTGTTCCTGGGGACTGCCAGGACTGAATCCATTTGGATGAAACACATGGGAGCTATTGGTGGCAACCACATCTGCACTGACACACAGTGGTACCAGGACGGGGCAGCACATGGAGAAGGCAGATGGGCTTTTGTCTCAGCCACTTCTAAACTTCAGCATATTTCAAACTTTCCACTTTAGCTCAGAAACTGGTTGTTGTAATGCCTTCATCTGGGGTGATGTGGGCATGACCCAAGTTCAGATGTCTGATTCCTGCCTATGTGGAGGGCACTGGTGCTGGCTGTAAACACAGGCCTCTCAACTGTAAATGCTGCTGGTTGCCCACTCCCTCCTTTCAGATGTTACACAATAAAATGTAATTCAAGCTTGAAGCCACAGATGACCAGTAAGATAAGAAAAATGAAAGCCACCCTTAATCAGCCAAATCTGAGCCAGGACTACTGACTCAAATAGTGTAAAATAGTATCCCCAAAGTATTCTGGAAGTTAAGGACAGAAATTCAGCTTGACCGCTTTGTGTGTGATTACCATAAGCGCAGTAGGCTGAGGTGCTGTATTAATAGCTGCGTATGCAGAACTGAGAAATGTTACAAGGCTGAGCATCAGTGATATCCATTTGAAAATTCATGCTCAAACATTCCATATTTCCAGTTCCAGACGTACTGACTATAACCTGTTCTAAAGTTTACTGTTCATCCAGAGGGAGGAAGCCAGGTCCTGTGCCAGCTATGATCAATCACATCGTGAGGAACGAATGGCTTGACATTGACAGATCTTGTACCCAGTGCCAGAAGTGAACCTCTGGGACTGCAGAGAAGTAGGATTTCTTGGGGGAGGACAGCTGGATGTTACCACAGGACTGCAACATGTAAGTTACCTTCACTGGGGCATTGGAGGGAGATCACAGAAAGGTGATCTTTGAGTTGTTTTCTCCTTTAGAAATGGTGTTTATCATCAATTTTTCAAGTGAAAAAAATATTTTTTTTTGTTTTGAAGCACAGTCTCATCTATTTAATTGCAGTAAAAAAGGTAAAAGATAAAAGGAAATTGATATGCAATGTTAGAAAAGGAAAAAGTTTCTGTTGACCAAGACAAATATTTTTTATGGAGTTGCAGTTTGGGGAAGGTCATGAGATTTTAATTTTTGTTTTGGAGAAAGCTATAGCAACATTAAAAGTTTGAAACTGGAGGAATTACTCCTTGCCCCATTGTTCTAGCATCCCATCCAAGAGCAAAGATGGCTCTGGAGCCAAGTAGTGTGTCATGTTCCAAACCTTCTCCTCCACTGAACAGGAGAGAAAAACAGATCAGCCTTCCCTTCCAGCACTCCCCTTTTTGATGACCTGTTGGTGACCTGTTTGGTAATAATTCCAGCACAAAGACAGGAAAGAAGGGTTGTGCTGGCTTTACCTTTTTCCGCAAAAAATTTAGAGCAGAATCTAAGTAATGTATGAAAGCCTCTTATGAAACTGTATTTGATAGGTAGGAGGCTCATAACTAGCTTTTACAGGACAGAAGAGAAATAAATTGAAATGCAGTTTCTTTCTTGTTTATCACAGGTTACAGGATTTGTGCTATGTGGGAACGATGAGAACCAGAGCTCTTCCTTTGTATGGTAGATCAACTTCATGTGGGAAGCGGATTTTTTCTGCACCCAGTTCAGCACTGGCAAAACAACAGGATGTTTGTTGAACAAGACTAAACCTATGTCTGTTCTCCTGCCCAAAAATATCTCTCACAACTCATCTTGTGACTGAGGTCAGCCTCAGATTACTGAGTCCTTGCCTGTGCCTCGCTATGGTGTGAATGAGCAGGCAGGGAGGAAGGTTTGCATTTATTCCCTAAGTTCCCACTGGGATCCCTGTGGCCAATGCAAAGCAAATCTGTCATGTGCCCCGAAGCCACATGGTGAAATTCTTCACTATTCTTATTTATCTAAGACTCCTCTTCATTTCAAACATCACTCCCACCCAATTCAATAAAAAACAAACACAGGAAGCTTCTAGCTCTTGCCTTTTAAAAGTGTTGCAGCACTGCTGGGATATAACAAACATGACAAAAAAAAAAGAAAGGCACCAGGAAAGTCAGCTGCTTTAGCTGATAATTTTCAAGAAATTTCACCTTTGAATTCTCACAAGGGCTTTTTTATAGTTATACTGAGTGGCAAATAACTTCTGAGTATATGCTGCAGAGATGTAAAAGCACAATTTCTTTTTGAACACAGCCTTTAAGCAGAACACATATGTGGATAGAGCTCCCTAATAAAATTCCTTCACTGAGCTAAATAAGTAGATAATGATTGCACAGCTCTGAAGCCACTAGAATCTGAATGGCAATTATCTTTTTTTTTGTTTTGCAGTAAAAACAGCAGTATAGAATAAGTCAATGTATAGGTCTTGGCTCCTGTTTGAAGAAATCATGTTGTGGATTGCAGGCTGTGCCTAATCACAGTAAGTCTGTCCACTTAGAGAGGGTTTGTAAATAACTTGGTAGAGTGTTATAAGTCTTTGCAAATGAAAATGGGATGAAAGACCACAGAAATTTTGGAACTCCATGCCTTTCTCATCCTTAATATCATATCCAGTCACCTAGTTGCATGGAAGCCATGTGTTTTCTACACCTTTGAGATAGTCAGCTAAGACACTGCCTGGCATGCTTTACTTGCCTGTACTTTTTTGCTGGAGGTAGCTGTCGAGAAAATACATCTTAATGGATCAATAAATAGGAAAAGAAAATAATCAAGTCGTATCTTGGCACATAGCCCTAAGCAGCAGTGGCTGGAGAGGTCTTTTGCCTCAATTACCAGCCCTTTCTAGTGGCAGATGCCCTGAAACAATATAAGCTCCTCTCCTCATCCACTTCTACATGCAGTTTATGGTATCTGCAACTTAGCACCAGCATAAACTGGTACAGCATCCTTGACCAGGATGCAGTTCTCAGTCCCTTTTTTCAGTTGAATGCCATCAAAATCCAATTGGTGATTTCACGTTATCTGAAACACAGGTAGAGTGCTGGGTTCAGTGCTTGATAACAAAAAGTGTCGGGCAGTTCCTATGAATAGCATGCATGCTGATCTTCTGCAAACTAGCACACACGTTCAGGCAACTGTACGGATCAATTCAGTCCTGCTTCTGATGTGCTCGTTTCTTTGATGATATTACATTCACTTGTGCAAGGATGGAAATTTCTCTGGGGAAATGGGATTTATCAAAGATGACAAGGTTATTCCTGGGATTTAAAGGGAGATCTAGAGCTCAGGCTACTTCCTTTCATTTCAGAAAAAAACCAACAAAAAACAACCCACAATTATGGACTTTAATTAAGCCATTTCTTCCTTCTTTTTCAACCAACATATCTTTTACGCAGCAAAATGTCATGTTGAACACTTAACTTTTAATTATGCAGAAGATGGATATCACTCTGAAATTCTTTAAATACCTCTGCACCAGAATATTCTTCCTCAAAAGTCTGCTGAATAGGTTGTGAAAGCCTCAGGGTTTAAGCCCTCATTTCTTAATACGTTGGAAGTGATCACTATTGGACCTTTTAATGGACTAGAGGGAATGTTTCAAACCTCCCTCATTGCTATTCACAGACTGTTTTGAAAAGTAAGTACATAGTGGTTTACTGTCCAGAAGGGCACATGCCCCTATTCTCTTGTAAATCTGCCCAGGGAGCATTTCACAGGACACCAGCCTGAATTATATTGCCCCTGACAGTGATGTTAGAATGAGCAAATACTGAGGTCATCGACAAGAAATGCTGTCAGCATGGCACAACAGTGTTCAGCTTGTAGACCCATGCTTTCCTTGTCTTAAAAAATAAAGATAGCAGAATAACTCCCTTTCAGCTGCACAGTGTAATAGCATGAGCCTTTGCCTCTGGCTGCAAACAGGCAGGGTTCCCTGGATGCCTGCCTGGGCCTGGGGCTGCTTCCTCCTCCTGCTGCCAAAGGCGTCAGATGCCTGTGGGGACAAATGACAGGGATAGGGGCAGCCTATGATCCCTGGCAAGGCTGTCTGCAGCCCTGCTGTCCGCACTGCCTTTCCTGGGGTATCCTCCTGATACTATTGATGCCTTATGTCTGCAGGAATTGAACCCACAATGACTTGCTTAACTATTTTCTGTGTTTCCCATATTTTTTTGTTCTCCATTTCAAAGAAATTGAAAGAGAACCTTTGGTTTCTCTTTGACATGGGACACTGCTCTGTAAGCGGTCACCAATAAAGGCAAAGTTTGCCATCCGGGCCAGACCTCAGTGGTTTAAAAATCTCTTTGCCACAGCACCATACTACATAAAGTACAGCTGGTAGCAAAGAGCTTCCAAACACTGCACCTCCAGGTGTTGCTAGTATTGCAAATATGAAACCTAGTATTGCAATATTCCAAGTACAGTGAAACAAAATCTATGCGAGGCTGAGCATCTGGCTGGAGAGGCACGGTCACAGGTGCAGAGCAGGCTGCACGCTGAGTGGTTTCCATGAAGCGATGGCTGAAGTAAAGAGCAGGTTGCCTTGGGTCAGAGAGAAGTCATTTCCCTGAGGCAAAACGGGCCTGCAGCAGGAGCAGGAGCTCCAATGATGTTCTCCTGGAGAGGAGGCACCATGCAAGAAGAAAGAAATGGATTTTGTCCTATCTTCCCCTGCCTCTGCCTACTTTCATTCACAAACAGAGCAAGCCAGTTTTCTGCACAGAGTTGGCCTGCTGGACAGATGTATCTGCTAAATTTGAGTAGGGTTTTGATCGTTATCCCAAAAGTGAGAAGAATTGTCATCATATCTGCAAAGACCAACTCTGTACTGCAGATCAGAGAGAGAAGGATCAGTGGACTTTGCCAAAAGCACATGTTAAACAACACTGAGCTGATAATTGGTTAAAATCCTCAGCATCTCTGACTGAGCTGCTTAGCATGTTTGAGGTTGCATGTCACAAAACCTACAATACAGAAATATCAACTACCCACTTGTCCTGGTTTAGCGCAAATTTAGGAAGAAACCTCCAGATGGAGTCCCTGTAGAAAGCAAATCCAAACAGCCCTTCCCCACAACTGGTTCGGGAAAAAAGATTTCCTTGGAGGAAAGTGGAAAAAATTTATTTAACAGACAAAGCACTCCCC
>VYXF01006534.1:93260-112660 GCA_013397295.1 Polioptila caerulea | reverse complement strand
GTGCAAAACTTATTTCTGAGCTAAACAGATGAATAGGGGTGCAATTCAGCATCAACCCAGGACACCACTGCAGTGAACACAGTTATACTTTTCCAATACTTTTTCAGAGTTATTTTTTATACTGGAGTCATCTAGCCCACCTCCTGTTATTCTTTGCTTTCCAGGCTTTCCAGCATTTCCTTGATGCTTCTGTGGTATGAGGGCAAAGTTAATGTTTATTTCCCCTAATGCAAAGCTGGTCCCTGAGCACCCCTGTGTCTCTCCCTGCTTCTGCTGTGTGGCCCTGCTTCACAGCAGGGTACCACCATTTTTCCATAGAGGAAATTAAAGGCTTTTCCCTCCCTAATGGGTCTGGCATGGCCTGTTGTGAGTTTGAGATTGACCTAGGGATGCTCTGAAGGAACAACTCCTTCATATAATAAAAATTTATCCTTGATAAAGGGTAAATTTACAGGTAATAAAAAAATTTCCTTTAGGGAAAATAATTGCTAGAATTTGTAGAAGAAACAGGAGTGGATGTATCTCAGGGTTTGTTTCGTGTTCTCAGAGGTGAAGGGGCAAACTCTGGCCTGGTGAGATTAGGCATCTCTTACAGAATAGGGGAAGCAGCACTTAGCTTGGGACATGATGTCTGTAGGACTCCGTAGACTCTGCAGCTCAAAAAGGGTTTTGCTACCTATGCTAACAAGCACAGCGCTGTGACCACTTCAGTAAAAGTTCCAAAATTAAGCAATTTATGTGTGTCTTCATGGAAGCATTCCTTATGTAGTAGTGGGACTTGCTTTCCTGGAGCTTCAAACTGTTTAGCCACCAGCTATCCCACTGGATCCTCCTGTCCTCTGCCAGAAGCCACTTACTGCCTCCAACCTTAGGTGAATCAACAAATACCGGCTTGGTAGTATTCTGTTTTATATGGGGATTTTTTTTCTACCTTTGAAAAGAAAACAAGACTACATTATTGAATATTCTCTTTAAATTTAGCTCAGGTGCTTGGAGTACTAGTGCTTCACATCTCTTTGAACGGAGACAGGTCAGGTAATTGAGGAGTCATGCCAAACTGAATCTGCTGTCAGAGGAGAAGAATTGAGTGTAACAAATACCCCCATGTGCTGGAGAAGCCAAGTCCACTGCCTTCCATTCTCCATGTTAGATGTAGATTTAGAAAGTCATAGAGAAAAAACATGCCATGCATGCAAATCTAGGGGTTGTTGAATTGTTTTGAATACTGTTTCAAATTCTTTAACATAGAGGTTGAGACAATAGAAAGATTAACATTGTTTTTGTTTCTGTTGATAAGATACACCCCGACATTTCTCACAACCTCGTGGGTCTCCTGTGACCTCCAGCCAAGGTCAGAGTCTCTGTTTGCTACCTGTTGTACAAACACAAAGAAACAACATCTGTTCTGATTAGCATACAGTGTAAATAAAGAAGGTCAGTCAAAGATTTAGAATGAGAGCACAATTTTATGGCCAGCTATCTGAGGCACAGACAAGTTACTCGCCCAAGATCACATTGGAAGTCAGCTGGAAGGTGAGGGCAAGTGCAGCTTTCCCCAGAACACATTCAAATCCTCTGGGAAGCACCCAATGAAGGCAAGTGTCCTGTTTTGACTTTAATTTGTTATCCTACATGGGGAAACTGTTTATCAAACATATAATTTATAGGTACTGTGAACTGTATATCTTCGACTGTTTGTGTGTTCTTGATTAATTTGGGGGTTGGGGTTTTTTGGTTTTGTTTTTTTTTTTATTTTTAATTTTCATTCTGAACTGCATGATGTGCAAACAAAATTCGTGGTTTTGCTTTTAAAGCCCAGAGACCATTAGCAATGTAAAATCAGGTTTTATTTCTGTTAGGGAACAGCGATGAGTTTGTGGTTATTGACCAACCTCAACCTTACAGACTTAGTGTTCCATGTTAGCAGCTCCCAGTCAAGGCCTTTCAGGTTGGTAGACAACTGCCCTTAGTATTGCTAAGTGGCCCTAATCTGCAGAGAGTGCACAGCACTTCATAAGCCATCCACCTCTTTCTGACATACCTTCTAAGTGGGGAGCAGTCTGTATTCAATTTCCTGGAGTCAAATGGAAGAAAATACTAAATATGCTACTTTCTACCAAAAAGGGTCAAACATGATGGCAATTACAGAAACAAGAAAATCATCAATTCTGTTCTTATCAAGAAGGGTCTTTCCTGCCACCTTATTTACCCAAGGTGATAAAAGGTGACTCCTTGCCAGAGGAAGTCCAGGGGGCTGGCATACCCAGGGGGAGGGCAGGCAGGGGTAACCCAACATCATTCATCCTGTGTTGCTTCCAGACAAGTTCCCTTCACCCAAAATGGCATTTCTTATTCCTATTTTCCTCCTCACTGGTTGTGCTCTCTGGGTGCTGGGACAGATACTTCTGCCTCATGCCTTTGTATTTGATTAGTGAATACACCTATTGCTGTGTCCTAGCACTATGATCTGATGGTAGATGTCCCATTTGCATTCTTACACAAACTTCACATAAACATGTGACATGAAATACCTGATGGTGAGTTTGGGTAGCTGCTGCCACTGGGAAGAAATGTTTTACAGAAACACTTCAGTTCAGTGTGGAAGACTGCTTCTAAAGCATACCTAAAGCATGCCAACTGCAAACTATATCCATGTGTGGTGAGCCAGAAGCCTGCCACTTCAACTACAGTGCCTCGGTCCTAGAGAGGCAGAAGCAGAAAAGGAGAAATATCCCTCTAAGTTTAGGGGAAGAAGTGCCTCCCTGCCACAGGCCTTTGCAGGCACATGCTAATGTCTTGAGTTCAACTGGTTTGTACAGTTGTTCCATCCCTGTTCAGCCCCCATTCACCTAATTTGTATATTCCCTAGAATGTTTTGTCTTCTCCTGACCCCCGTTGGCCCTGGTTTGCTGCAGTGTTCCACCTCTTTTACCCTATTGGTTCCCCTAGTTGGCTGCCCCTCCTCTGCACCACTTTTACCTGTCCCATTGGCCTTTGACCCTCAGATCCACCCCTTTTTCCCCATATTTAATCCTGCATCCTCAACTCCATTTTTTCTTTGTCCTTGGACTCCCTTTGAGGCTTAATAGAGTGCTCTCAGATTTCAATACAAAATCCTGTCCTTTGCCTTCTATCGTCAGCCAATATAGGTAGTGACCTCTGGGCTCCAAGAGCACTGGCCACTCTCCAGAACCCGTGAAGTTAATACCCCTCTCCCTCCTCACCAGGCCTGAAGACCTGATGCCACAAATGAGTCTGTTTATCAACAATGCGGTGAAAGTTGGACCAACAATGGCACAGCTTGGTGATCTTTTCCAAACGGCATAAATTCAAAGTCAACACTGTCATGTAGCCCCAAAGGACTTAAGTCTTCTGGAGAGTGAGGTGGGTTGCTAGCACAGTTGCTTTCCTTCTCTCTGTTCTTGATGAGATCCCCTCCAAAATTAACTGCTTTGTTCTGGATATTCAAAAGGTGAGACTGAGAGCAATCCTTCTTGCTCATGTTATGCTATAAGTCCATGTAATTGGCTACACAAAAGCGGAATCAATCACTGCTCTCCCTTACTCCACATGCTGCTTAAAGAAAGGGGATAAATGATCTGATCCCTTCTGGTGTGAGTATTGCTTACATTTTTTATTGAGGCTCACCATGTAAGACCAATACAAATTTTTTAGACAGTAAGTGCAACAGAATGGACCATTTCAAAATCATTCTATGTTTCAACTTGGCTCTATAGAGGACTATATGACATGTGAACAAGTTCCTTTGGATCCAAGGTGAAGCCATTTCTTACAAAATTTTCAGTGTCAGGCCACATTTCAATGTATGTACAGATTTTCTTCACCCTCTTCACTTCACCATTACTGCTTTGTCTTGCCTGGTCTTCTGTACTAATGTGTGTCAGGAAGCATTTTACTTAGTGATTTTACTGATTTTATTAGTTCATAGAAATGATAGGCTCCAGACATGTAGCTGGAGCCACCTCAGACTTAGAAAATTTGCCAGGTTAGGGAAAAAAGTTAAATCTGGGAGAATTATGCCCTCACTAAGCAGATCATATATGTAGTGTTTAAGCTGGCACATTTCATGAATGTGTTCAGCTCTACAGAAATACCTGTGTGTGCTGAATAACATGTACCATTTTTATAGGCACATCAGCTAGCACTAGCAGAGTGCACATTTCAAAGTGTTTTAAAATTCACAGTCAGGGAGATCTTACTGAAAACTAATCATGCTTTTCCAGTCTGAGTTTAGTAAATAAAGTGTCAGTCTGGAAGAAAATTAGCAAAAGTGAGTGGACTTCCTGCTCTACCTATAAATAGGTGTGCATTCAGTGAAGTATATAATAAACATACCAGTTTACAGGATAAATACTGAAATATCAATACTTTTGGCCTCACAAAAATAATGAAAAAAAGATATTGCTGTTTCAGTTGATTAGTTTGGACAAAGGTGACAAATCAGAGAAAACATAGGTGTCAGAAACATATATACTACATATGTTTGTAAGAATTGGTAGAATATTTTTATTCAGTTGTCTTGGTATGTACTTACTTAATAAACCATATATTTTGTATCTCAGGTGCCAAACTTCAGAATTGTGTTTAGACATGTAAAAGTACCCGTGCAAGCAGGATCACACTCATGCACATCAGTATAAACACACACAGATTAAGTACAAAAATATAATATATTATTTGTATTATTAAAAGTTATTACCAAATATAATATGGCAGAATGACCGCAATGGCAAACTGTAACAGAAATATCCAATGCACGTTATGAAACATAGCAAAAATGTAAATGAGACATTATAGAAAAATCATTAATGCTTTCTATTTCTGTCTTCAGAATATGAATCCTGCCTTGCTCTGGGTCTGTTTTTCCCAAAGGTTAGTGAAGTGCTAATTACAAAGTGTGAGGAGCAATCAATTTCCAAACAGATTTTATTTTGAAACCATTTTTACTCTGAGTGTCCTATCTACTGTCTCCACAATTTACCCTCTTCAGTGTTGGTCCTACATGTTCTTTGGAAACAGTCTTTTAAGATTAAGGAAGCTTCAGCAAAAGAGACCCATTCTGAAGTACTTAAGCAACAAAACATTTCTATCTAAAGAAACACAAAACAGAATCAATTAATGGGCATGGGAAACACAGTAAAATAGCCTAAAAAGTACAAGTGTTTCAAATGAAACTTCTTTCTCTGGGATTGAGCCCATCATGTTTTGTTTAAGCAGTAGATTTGTTGACCAAAATAAGAGCAGAAACAGGCATAGAAATCAAATCATATAGGTGAAAGAAGGATGATACATGAGACATTTTTAGCCAAAAATGAGCTTTCTAGGCTAGAAAAGCTCTCCCTCAAAATCTCTAAGTTTAAAAAGTGATGACATTTTACAAGCGGGACAATAAACCTTTTGAAAGTTTGGAGCGGGGTGGTGGGTGGTGAGGTGTAGTTTTTTAAATTTTTTTTTTGTTTTTAATAGGTCATAGAATATAAAGGAAGATTAATAAATTGGAGTATTCTGGTCTCCTGAAGGGTGTTACCTATATCGTATGTCACCTGAGCATCGGGTAAGTGATGCTCTGCGGCACCCAGGGGGGCAGACTGAGTTCTGGAGGGACAGCAAATACACACTCGGTAAAAACAAGGAAGAATCTCCAGGTCTTGAATCCTAATCCCACTTAAAATGCTGAATGCTGTAATTGTGTTACCAATTGTTGCTAGCAATAGCTACAAGAGGCAGAAGATGAGAGGATTCACACGTGATGTGGAAAATTATGAGCATGGGAGAAGAAAATTCCCACAGCATACAATCAGTAACATAGCAATGAAAATGTATATATAGAGTAAATCATGTTATCCCAAGGTTAATCAAGAAAAATGTGGAAATGACTGAAGATGTGTAAGAAAACACTTTGGAGAAAAAAAAAAATTGAATTGTTGAAGACATGTTCTAAAAGAGGGCAAGATAATATCAAAACGCTTTTGACTATTTACATTTATTTGTGCTGAGTCTATAAGAGATGTGTCATGCTTTTTCATCTGCCTGGGCTAAGTGGGGAAAGCAACCACCAAAATAACTACCCCAGCAATTTGTCTTCCATCACATGTATGGTTATATAGATCCCATTTCTCATTTACAAGTGACATTTCACACAGAAGTGACTTACTGAAAAGTAACCTTCTGGGAAAATATCTTCATAATCACTGATCTGAGTGTGCAGAGGCACAGTGGGCAGCTGTAAGAGTGTTATTCAGAAATATATCTAATTATTTAAAACAAAAGAGCTTTATGCCATCCTTGTCATTGCGAAGTATAGCAGTATTTCTCTGACTTTTGTTTTAAAGTGGTATTCTGATAACTAGTGAGGCATACTCCATTCTGTAATATTGGGCTATGATTTATTTGACTTGGATGAAATGTTTAAATTTCTTTTCACGGTTAGCTCTCACACATTATCTCTCCCTTCATTCTGCACCAACTGTGAGGTAAATCTTACATAACTGCAGCATGGCAGTGATGTTTGTCTTTGCACAGATAATGGCAGCTCTCACTTGTATTAAGGAGACTGCACCCACTTTAATCATCTACATTTTACTGATGTATTTATCTGTATGTTTAGATTAGACCAGAGAGCATATTTTATTCATAATGAAGAAATTAGAACCCAGGTGTGATATTTCAGTTCTTGCCTGGAGTTACAGTGTGTCCCTTGGCTATTTGCTTCCAGTAAGGCTGATGACTGCCTCGGGTAAATTCTGCTGAAAAGTCAGGACCTGCAGGTATTCTGCCTCCAGTCCTTTGCTCCTGACCAGATCTCAGGCCCCAGCTCTTCCATTCCCTGAAAGCCTTTTGGGGATCATGTAGCTTCACTGCCCTGATGGAGGCAGAAAACACAGAGTGGGCTCCTTGCACCTTGGTACACCTTTCTCCAGGAACCCCAGATGGTTCTTTCCTTGATGAAGCAAATATTGAATTTTTTAGTTGAAAGTCTGACAGTAAAAATGTACTGGTAAAATAAAATCTAAATCATAATTCTAGCTAAAATTTGTAATATTTTTGACAGTCTATTAAAGAATGCTTGGCAATGCCTGGGGGGGGTGGATCTTACAGCTGTCTGAGACTACATATTGTTGCCCTTTTATGAGCTCATCAGCAAGCTGCTCCCTGGCCTGGCAACATAATGCCTGTCAGAGGAGCTAAAGGCTGCAATTATCCACATAGATTAGTAAAGTCATGATTTCTGAGACGTAAACCTGTGTTGTATAGGGTCCACAACTGATACATAAATGATGCCAAGGACAGACTGATTAGCAATGCATTTTGTACTAGCATGTTGCATATTCTAGGTTCAAAATATTGTGAATTCAGGATGAAGGCTTCACACAACTAATGCATGGCTACATGGAATGCCCTTTCAAAACAGCGAAAATATTATAATTCTGGTTTTTAAAAATTTACCCTACCAGAATCACAAAATCCAGAGTGCACTTGTCTATTTCTCTTGAGCCATGAAAAAATCCCAGCCTAAAACTATTTTTAAAAGCCCTGGGAGATTCTACTCTAATTATGCTCTTCATTCAAACAAATCATCACTTTCACACACCTCTAAGACAGGCAAGCATGTTCTGGCATCCTATGTTTCTAATTTCCCATAACAGATGACAGTGGAAGTTCCTGAGCCGTGGCCATGACTTGTGAATGTCCTTTCCTCATTGCTGCCCCTGTTTTCTTTCCTTTCATGTTTTTCAGTGTCCTTTCCTTAGGGACAAATGCATTTATTTAATAAGCACTGAATTTAGGGAATCTGTTGTAGCCTGCTCAAAGGGGCTGGAGCCCTGACATATAGAAACATTGATAAGCCCTAATTCATCCTCAATGAGAAAGGTACATTCATCTTTTAGAAAGGAAATTACAATCTAAATTTAACCGAAGTCAACAGGAAAAATAATCTAAAGAGACTGCTTAAATGTTGCAACTCATTTTCTGAATTGTGTGGAATCTTACTAATGTGCCTGGGGGAAAGAAACCACTGATATGAGATCGCAACCATGAAACATTCACAAAATTACATTTCATTCAGAAAGATAAAAAAGCATGAAGATGAGTGTTTCAAGTGAAAGTGGATTGCTTTCTTTCTGTTCTGAAAACATTTCTGGTGGCTTTGTAAACTTGATGTCTGCATGTATCCAGCAAAAGTTTGCATATGTGTGCATACACACACCGCACACACTCGCACCTACCTGCTCAAATGAGTACCTGACAGACTTTTATTTCTGACAGGCAATGTCAAACTGGATACAGAGCAGTTGTGACGTGCTCACATCTGGCATGCAAGTCCAGGCAGCTGACATGATATTCACATTCTATTAGAATAAGGAATGAAGAGATTTTTTTTCTGTCTTGAGAAATTGATTTTTTATGGGAAGGCTTTTCTCCTCTGGGATCATGCCTGCACTCTATAACATTCAGCATGAGTTCATGCCTGAAAACTACTATTAAGGGTTTTATATCTTTCTAGTGGTGCTCAGGTTTTCCATAAACACAAATACTGTGATTACCTTTCATTTGAACAGCACCTCTACTTCAGTCAGGGCTGCTATTTCTGCCAAGCAAACACAAAGGTCAATGAGCAGTGTACAGGAATTGCACAATTGTTATAGAAACCTTTGTGAGCTCTTGTTGAACATAAAGAAACACCATTATCTTTTCCTATAATGGAATGGCACAACTAATGTGTGACATATTAGTTGTAAAGACACTGAGATTTCACAAAGTTGTAAACATGTCCAATGCATGCAATAGCATGTTCTAGTTCTGTCTTTGAGTGCAACAGCCTCGTACACCTTCAGCAGCCCTGTGACTATACATTTCAAACAGTGCTTTCCAAGCTCCCTCTATTCATCTCTAAAGCCCCCAGTTTTTGAAACTGGAGTAATTAATCAGTTAGGCATCAGTCGCTAGTAAAATTTTATCAACACCTTCTCATACCAAATCTTCAAAACCAATTGTAGATATTATCTTAGCTTCAACTGTGGCTCTTGACGTTCCATGAAATATGGATTCCCCTGAACACTGTCTGGCTAAAGAATTTTAGTTTTTATAAGTCATGTCAAGACATGATCCAGGTTGATTTTTTAAAAAGACCAGAGTAAGATCACTGTGAATGGTTTTATCTATGTTCCTCACAAGTTTTAGATGACTGTGTACATCCCCATACTCCCAATCACTTCTGCAAAAGCAATTTTTTGTGTCTGTCCTCTGTCTGCTGAGCTTTAGGAAGAAGGTAAGTAACAGCAGCAGAAAACATGCTTGTCAGCAAGTACTGTTTGTATGAAAATAACTCATAATAGTGCTATATAAATTCCATTCTTTCAGATTTTTCCTACTGGGCATATGATGAAGGCACATCACATACTGGATATTACAGCCATATCACTATGGGGAGTTACAAACTCTGTTTCTATGGCCCTGGGAGAGGGTGCACTTGGGTTGCTGTGCAAGGAGAACAAGAGGCACCTCTGAGGGTCTAGCTGAGACTTCAGGTCCTAAGACATATGGAAAGATGGAAGGAGGTGAGGTGGCTTGTTCTGCAAAGAGGAGCCTGCAGTACAGTCTAAGAATTTCCTGCAGTTGTGCAAAGGGTGACTGCCAAGGCAGTGGGGTAGCAGCAATCAGTGAGATGAGGCCTCAGTGTTGCAGCTTGCAAACTCAGGACGGGCATCCAACTCCCGAGGAGGGAATTCAGCACTTCAGAGAGGTCTGTCCTTACAGGCTTTAAAGGCTTGGCTAGACAAAGCCCCAACAACTTGTCAGAGATACAGAGAAAGTCCTGCCTCAGATTATGTATCAGAGGAAAGATCTCCAGGGTGCCATCCCAGCTAACACTTCTGTGATTCTCCTATAGTGATTCTCATATATACAGTTCATATGTATGAGCATATGAACTATGCTGCCTCGCTTCAGACCATAAATGTACAATGTTTTTCACTTTCTTATTTAAAAGTTAAATTCACATGTTTTCTGCTTAAATTCACAGATGTTTTCTACAGTTCTCAGTGCACGAGGTGTGCAGCAAAGTGATCCTTCTTCTCAGAACTGTGTGTGTTGCAATTGTGTCCCTGCCAGAGAGACTTGTTGTCCTTTTATGGCTCACCCTGTCTCTCTGATCTGTCAGGTCGTAGTTGTAGAGCTGGATTTTAACACTCTGAATGCAGCTGAAGACAAATCATGGTACAGTGTAGTAATTTTTAGTACAGCTAATTTTTCTTCAGAGTAGTGAGGTATCTGTGGCTAGATGTCTCTGCGGCAGAATTCAGTATGAGAGTTCATCAGGTTATGACACAAGTTTCTCAAGCAAGAATGAATCTTCTGTGGGTACTAGGGAAGAAAATAATAAGGAAAAAGGACATTATGAAATAGTGGAGCAGTGTGTCTGGAACTTCTAACAAACCAGTTTGCACAAGATTTCTGAGGTGCAGAAATTAATCTACAGGGAAAGTGATGAAGCAAGATCACACCAAGCCACAGGTGTAAATAGCATAAATATTACCACAGAGAAAGTATCTATACGTCTATTTATATATGTCTATTTATCTATAAATCATCTGACCATGATACCTTCATAACAACCTCAGAATTACAGTCCATCTACTGTCTGCACCTTGACTGCTAAAATCACTCTTATTTCAGTCAATCAGCTTTTGCAACTGCCACCAGCATGAACCCCTTTAATATAAACAAGTCATGGTGGTTATCCACATGCGAATCTCTAAGTCTGCCTGCTTGTTCATTTACTTTTATAAATTTATGTGTTTTCTTTCCATGGGAGAGTCCTCTGTGAAGACACGTTAGCTAAGTTTACAGTGTAGAGAGAGGGAAAATGAGAATAAATACCAAAGGCAGTATTTCAGTTTCTACTGTTAAAGGGGATTAATTAAATTACATTAAATATATGGCATACAAGAATAGCAGTCAGGGTCAGTGACAGGAAAAAAAGTGATGAGAGATGGTCTCTCATTAGCAAAGCAGTGATGAGCGAGAGGAGAAGAACATTGTGGCAAAGATATAGGAAGTAGAAAGCACCCCTTTTGCTAGGTTAGACCCCTGTTTGGGTCTAACCTGCCTTTAAGATTGTCACTGTGCAACCTCCCCAGATCATTTATTATCAGTTAAGAATCTCTAATCTTCCTTAGATTCTATTTTTGATTACATTTTTCAGTTTCCTCCCAAACTGATTTGGTTTGCTGCCCTCCTTGTTTGCAGTGTTGCCAGTTTATATCTTCTATATCATACTTTCTTTTTAAAAATAATTTTAAATGAACACAAAGTTTTCAAATTAAATCCAGGTGACCTGTTGCCTTTCATCCTTTTCAGCAGGAGTACATTCAAATCCAATACATTTTCTCTAGGACTTAACCTAAAATCAGCAGGGACCTCGCAATGAAAGGTGATGATTAATATCTATGCATTTTTTGTGTATAACACATGTGAGTTTTTCAGCTCCATCCACATTTAAACAGGTAACTGTCATCAGAATTGTCAGCCAGTTACAAAGAAAATTCCAGAAGAAAGAAAAAAATTCATTTTTTCCATATTTTATCTCTATAGAAAGAGATACTCTTGTCATTTTCATCCTTATTATTAGCTCTGAAACAAAGAAAATTCTAGACTAATGCTAGACCTCACACCTTTCTCAGAAAAGTAATCCTATCACTTTTCACAGATTGATACTTGTGTGTTCACAACATCAGGCTTTTTTTACAAAATGTACTGCAATTTGTTCCTAAGTAAAAGTACCCCAGATGTGACACAAGGACACCTTAGCTTTAACCTTGTTTTTACCCTAAGTTATTCTCTACCCACTACATATTTTTCTCTTTGGCTTTTGGTTACACTTCTTGTGTACCCCTACCTTCACAGCAGGAGTCGGCACAGGCATTGTGAATGCAACTAGACACCTGCATTTTCTGCATAGTGTGTGTTCTTAAGATGGAATTTCAATATGTGCAAAAAACCACCATCTCAGTTGAAGGGTATGGAAAAAACTCTCTTTATAAGTGGATGGCTATTTTAGCTCTGGCTGCTGTCACTAAAAGGGCCCAGCAAATGTGTCTCTAAAAATACAGAGATTACTTTTCACCTATAAATAGATGCTTTCAGAAATTAATACAAACCTCAGAGAGATTTTAACAGTCACAGGCACATGTAATGGCTTGCCTGTGGTAGTTGTAAGCCACCTTGCACTTAAAGCAAGCAGTAGGAATGTGCAGCTGGGTGATGGATAACCACTGATGAGCCGCGTGCTCGGCGCTTTTGCTCCGTATCATTTGTCTCTGTATCTGGCCTGAGTCTTTTGAGCAAAATAGAGCTACAAGCTTCAGTCAAAGACAGTATGTCAGCCCAGCCAGTGAAATGGTGAGGGTTAACTCCACCAGGCCAAGAAGGTTCAGGCCCACAGTATACCCAGCCTTTCAAAACCTGCATGAAAGTCTGGAATGAGCACAAGGCCAGTGCTTGTCTGCTGTTCTATGACATCTCCTTTGCAGAAAAGGTCAAATAAATCAAGCAGTCACAACCTGAACTCTATTTTCATCTCTAGCTGTGGTTTAGAAATGTGCACAAATTTTCATAAGTGTGTCTCTCCAAGGTAATGAGCAGTGTTTTCTCCTGAGCAAGACACAGACTCCAAATGGCAGATTAGTACTTGAGAATTTCCTTCTTATTTCTCAAAAAACAACAAAACTGCCAAGGAACTAAAAGTGCTTCTCATTACAGGAACTGAAATAACCAACATTCAAAAAATGCCATGCTTGCTATTTTTACACAAAAATGCAGGTATGCCAGGAACTCCTAAAAATGCATGAGGGATTTTGCTAAAACTTGTTGATTTATGTGGAAAGAAATAAAATGGTAAAGCCTTACAAATGCCTCAGATCGATACCAAGCTTGTCTTGCTGCGGCCCACAAAGGAAGGTGGGGTTAGAAAAAACTGGAGCCACTGAGTCCTCTCTCTGCTGCTAAAGTGCTAGCTCATGTGTTTCTATTACCACAAGTAGTATTTTTAGAAAAGCTCCATGTTAGTCTTTTCACTTACCCTTTCAAACATATTTGTTTTCTCTTGACCTATTGGCTGAACTTAGTTACTGTTTTCACCTTTTACAGAAAAAGTTATTGATCTGTGGAGATACTGCAGCTTTCCTCTGGATGTCTGTCTCCTGACTGTAGACTCAGGGCAGCCTAGCAGGGCACACTATATCAGTGTCTGCTATCCTTTCTTCTGATTATCCCTGCTTCTTAGTCCTTAACTTTTACTAGGCCAATTAATTTTCAGTGTCTTGTCTGGCACAGTGCGCTCAGAGTGGATGTTTCGTGCTTATAAATATTTTAATTAAAGGTTAACTCAAATATCAGGGTTTAACAGCCTCTAGAACTCAATTCACAATATGTCTGACCTGACTAATCATGCTGTGGGCTAATTAGCAACATGACAGGCACAGTGCTAGTTGGGGGAATGATGGAAGAGGCAGGAGCTGTGCCCTGTGTAGGGAACCCAGTTTCTTCAGTGATGCTGGGAGAAGCACAGCTTTGCTTGGGGTAGAAGTCAGTGTTGAGAAACACCAGATGCAATGAACCTCATAGTTTAGCCTAGTGTCTGTGAAAGTCTCAAACCTGTGATTTTCTTTCAGCAAAGCCTCCCCTTCTTTATGAATAACTTCTGGATTGATAAAAATCTGAACTTTTTATGGGGAAGAGGCAGTTTCCTTCTCTGGCTTCTGGACTGAAGACACTATTGCTATATCCACTTGGAAATGAGGTGGTGGTTTTGGATTAGATCTTTGAAAGAATAAGAACAAGAAGCAGCCCAGAAAATTTAGATTTGCTTGGGATTGAAAATAGAATTACTAGAAAGGAGGATAAGACATAGCTGCTTGTGATGCTGTGTAATTCCTGACATCCCAACATGCTGCTTGTTCTGTGGAATTCCGTTTCCATGTCTCTAACATGGATATGGCAGAAATTAGAAAAGCCCAATCAGAGGCAGGGGATGAGCAGAGGAAGGGCAGCCACTGCCCTAGGAATCAGAGGGTTTTATCTTGGAGATGAGCTGACAGGATGTTGTTGAGATGGCTCTGTAGACACCGAAAGACACAAGTATGTGGGCAGAGGAAAAACAGCTCTGTGCAGTTTTTCATAATATGCTGTGCCACAGGAATGTGGATCGTCATGTAACCTGCAGCTGAGCATGGGAACTCCTGGGCACAGGAGTAGTAGCGGTAGGTGATAAATTCCCACAGTAATGTAAAAGGCACTGAGCTTCTCAAAGTTAAAGCCACTGGAAGCTGCTGATAACAAACCAGCTGCCCTAGCTGACAACATCCTGTGCAGCCTGTTCCTCCCAGGACAGCGTTCAGGGGCAGCTTCTCAACGCACTCACTCTGCCCTGCCCTGAGCACTGGATTTCGCAATCTGCCAATGATGGGACACGAGATGAAGATTTGGTCTAGCCTGGTACAGCACTTGCTATGCAATAATTTCTTGAAATTCCTTACCAGCTTTGTTTTGGTGTTTCTCAGGAGAAAATGTATTTTCCAGAGAGAAAGATTTTGTTTCAAAGAACAAGGCTGTTTCAAAGGACAAAAATAAATAATGGTTGAAACCTCAGTGAAATGTTTAGAATTTACTCTTAGCATATTTTTTCCCCAGCATCAGGGAGATGCTTTGTAACCCAGTTGAGTGGGGCAGTTGCTGGGAGAGCCCTCATTGCCTGCTTATTCAGGCAAGAGGGAAGTTTCTCAATTCCTAGACACTTATGTTGTAAAAGCCTATTAAAAACTATTCTAACACTTCTTAGTAAGAAAGATTTCTCCACAAAGGACCACAGTTTTTTCAGCGGGAAATGGAAACCAACCATTCTCCCTTTAAAGAGCTTTTTCAATGCACATACCTTTTTTTTCTACATGCACAGTAGTAGACTGCTACCAGCTGAACTGCCCCTCAGACATGCAAGTATAAAATACAGCCAGCATTAAACCAACAGCTGTGTAAAACATAGAATACAAGGTCTGTATTTTTCTCAAAAATTGAACACATAGGATAGCCAGTCAAGAAGTTTGCATTGATTGTAAAAGGGAAAAGAAATCTGCCAAGGTGGAAAATCCTGTATTCCCCATGGAATCAAAGCTTTTTTTGGAACTTGGCATACACAAAGAAGGTAAGGCTCTAACTCCTGTTACATGGGAGTGAAGACAGTTTACTATAAAGAATATTAATGAAGCTATCAAAGATGCAGTGTCATAGAGCCATATCAGGCTATCTTTGAAGCAATGAGCACAGCTCAGGGTCTGACATGAAGTGCAGTCAGGGAAGCTGTTGGACTCAATTGTGGATACTTAAAAACTGTAACTTCCTAGATTTAACTAGAACTACTCTCAAATTGATAAGAGAAGAGACAGGAGAGGGGATCAGATGCTCATATCCTCATCAACATGTTTTCTACAAGCCTGATTCAAGGAGGCTGCTATTTTCCTTTTGGAGAATTCCTAAGGGAGGGTGAGAATGGTAAACAGCACCTGCTTCAGCACAGGGACTGGCAAGGCAATCCCTGTGGAGCACAGCCTGCAATTAAAAGCCTCTGTGGCTCTTGAGGGGGAACTGAAATGGCTCTGTAACCTCCCTACTGTCTTCTGACTATACAGAGTACCCTGCTTTCACAGATTATAAGAAAGAGGACCACACATATTTTAATGGCTGAAGGATGCTGCAAGGCTTTTAACTGCAGGCATGCAAACTGTGGAGGCTCTTGTTTCTTACTCATGTGAGATAGGCTCTACTGGGAGTGCATCCTGTGCTGGCAGTAGCAAAGGTCACTTGAGCAGGCATGAAGCTGCCCTAGGAATCCAAATCTTCTGAGATTTGCTGCAGTGAAGGAGTCTTTGGGTAAGTCTTCTGCAAACGCCATCAGGTTTGAATGCACAGATTGATGATGAAAATCTTGTTGGTGCATGACAAGATTCACTGCTTCTGTGAGGGCAGGTGGCCAGCTGTCCACAGACGCACGAGGCTATAGCCTTGTCACTGGGATTCATGGTCTTAACATGATGTACTTCTGAACCAAAAATAGATAGCTGCCAATTGCAAATGGAAGTGAAAAGTCTTCCTTCCTAATGGAAGCAGAATTTTCTTCTGGTAACATTTTTGCAAGAATTAATGATGGTTTTCTAGACAAGTTTCTGGTGCAGTTACCTGTTCTCTTGGGAACCATGCAGAACATTTTGTTACTCTGCTTAATGTCTGAGTACTGATGGTGTTTTATGTTTACATGCATATAGTATTTGCTCCGAAGAGCTGATGGGTTTATGTGTGAAAAGTGCAAACATTTAGTTTTCCTAGTGAAGAAGGACACCGCGCTATAACATTTCCCAGTTATGTTGCAGGATCAGTTCTGTAGTCCTGGTGTTTACTCTTTTGGTGCCTTGTTGAACCTTATCTTTTTCTGCTTACAAAACACTTGCTTTGAAATTCTTTTTCTCCCCTAAGCTTTTCATTTTTTACAGCACTGGATAATTTCTAGTTTCTTATCCCTGATATTGACTGCACTTTACTTTTTATATATTTCCAAGACATTTTTACATTAGGTTTTCAGAAGCTCTGTGCTAGATTTTTACCTTTTCCAAAAGCCCCTCTTGGAAAGAGTCTGTTTTGAGACTCCAGCTCCTTGAAGGAATGTGGCTTTTTCCAGCATGTATTTGCCTATTCCTGGTGGCCACACAACAGGGAAAAGCTGTGCCTAAGGATTTGTGTGCTGGACTCTTTATCACACTGCACATTGCTCCTTGCTATTATGTGGGGGAAGGAGGAAAGCTGGGAAGATAGTGATAATGAGCAGGAGGAGGCCTGGTGAAGAAGAGCTGACAGGTGATAATGACTGGTATCATTAGAGTATGGGTGAGGGAAGAGGAAGGAAATGAGGGAGCATCTGGAGATGGTCTGACACTTTTGCAGCAGCTGGGTGTCTGGAGTGATGCTAGTGTTTGTTGCCTGTAAACAAAGAGGCCCCAAGGGACCACAGCAGCCATTGCTGGTCTCAAGGGCAGGTGGCCTCAGGGGAGGAGGAAAGTCGCTGAGCTCTACAATGCCCTTGGCCCAAGGTCCCAGCAGGGAAGGTTCTCTTTCCCAGACTTCTCACTGTCTTCTGAGCTTTCCTTAGGCTTGCTGGTCTGATCTTTCTCCTGGTGGTTATTTCTGTTTACCATGTGGCAGGTTGATCCTTGCGCCTCTTCCTGTGATGCATAGAGGCTAGCAGCCTGCTCCAGGGATCCAGCTCTCTTCAGGCTGATTTCTGGAACTGTCAACAGAGGAGACTGGGGAGGCTGTCCTGTGGGAGCACTGTGCTGTGTGCAGCCTCCCTGGCAGCCTTCCCCAGGCACCCACACTGGCCTTTCTAAGAGGTATGTTAAATGGACCTGGAAGTCAGATCTGCAGCTGCTGTTGTCATGATTTTTAAGTAGGCCATAGAAATCAACTACATGAGTTATAACATGAGTTATTCCTACCTCAAGAGCTTAACTCCTGACACATCTTTAAAAGAAAAAAAGGGTGTTTGATATAAAACATTGAAGTCGGAACATTGGCCTAGAAGATTGCTCTACTGGTTACTGTTTTTTAAACAGGAGGGGTTCTTTACTCTGAATTCAGCTGGCTTCTGCTTCTAGCCATTTGATCTTGCTAAGCCCCTGCCTGCTGAAGAGCTCTCTGCCCGTGGTAATTGCCTGCCCATGGAGCAATTCCTGGACAGGGAGCAAGTCACCTCTGAACCTTTCATTGGCTAAATTGACTAGACTGTGCTTCTTCAGTAAATAGCTTCTCCTGGACTTCCCTTTATTCTCCTTGTTTTCCACTGAGCTCTTTTCAATGCTGCAGTGTGTCCATCACAGTGGTTTCCAGCAGATGCGTGAGATTCCATAGTTTCTGTACAAACACCACACACAGCTTTGAAGTAATGCATCCCTACTTCTTCTGCTGCTACTTCTGTGCTTATTGCTTGTTTTGTTAGGTATGCTGGAAGGGCAGGGTCAGTGGGTTGACCTGCTTGACTCTGAATCATTTTAAATCCTGTGTTTCCAAACTGTATTTTTCTGCCCTATAGCCTTCAATCTGAGATGTTATCTATAGATATAATGCAATATGTTAGTATGAAATTGTCTTACCACTGGAATACAGATCTGACAGTAGTCATAACCTCATCTTATTCACCAGTCCACCCATTCCGCTTCAACTTCCAACTTTTCCAGCTGTATATTTGTCATCTACATGAAAATACATCAAATAACTTAGGACTGTGAGCCCATTGGAAATGTCTTTTAAATGTCATTTATCATCTGTCTTTGTAACTTCAAGGTCTAACAGCAGGCAGACATCTGAGTAAGAATCTGCCAAGCTGATACACTAAGGTATCTATGGACGAAATTTATATTGGTGGGTAAGAATTATCCAATACCTCATTCAAAACTGGCCTGAAAACTCTGTGGAAGTAATGCTTGGTAGAGGTCCAGGATCTGCATACTTCTCAATTCATTCCAGTCTTCAGACCATGGCCAGTCAGCTATGGCAGATTAACAGTAATTTTCCAGTAGTTAAAAAATGAAGTATGTCACGGAGGCATTATTAAAAAAAAAACAAAAACGAAACCCAAAAACCTCATCCATGCTGGGTTTGGTTAAAGCAGAGGGAGAGCTGCAGTGTCTCTAAGGAAGGCAAGGAGACAGAAATGCTAGTTTCCTAGGTTTGCATTTCTGTGCAAGACAGAGACACAGTTTAGGCCAGTTGATCAGACGCCCTACTGATCTGAGCTCCTTGCCTAGCTCCTGGGGCAGTTTGCATCCAGATATCTGAGGCCAACACTGATGGTTAATTCTGTCCCCTCTGCCCTCCAGCTCCACTATATGGGCATGAAGGACACAACCTGGCCCCAGGAATATTTGTCCCTCTGCCTGCTACTTTCTGCACTGTGCACAGAGGGTGCAGAGGGCAACCTGCAAGTTTGGGTGAAGGTAAAGTCTTGGAAGCCCTTCCAGAACTAAGCAGATAAAAGCTTGCTTTGACGCAAGAAGGACAGCTGGCATACTGGAGAGTCTGAGGAAGAAGAGGGGCTGGAAAAGATGAACAAGCAGCAATACACATGGTAACAGTACCTTTTGAGGATCAGCAAAGGTGCCTGAGCCTGTGTGGTGGAGCAGTAGGACAGGAGGTTGAGGGAGCAGACTAGGTTGGTGGAACAGGTTGTTTTGAGCTGGAAGCTGTGTTGAAGGAGTGGAAAACATCCAGAGAATCTCATTAAATAATGCTGTACTGCTGAATACGTAATTCTTTATTCATGCAAATATCCCGAGAAA
>VYXF01006534.1:74730-93215 GCA_013397295.1 Polioptila caerulea | reverse complement strand
AAAAGGCTTTTACTGTGGGAAAAGAGGGAGCCCAGACAGCATATTAGAAACTTCTGACAAAAGTCCTCCGTTCCTTTCAGTGGAGAGAAATAAAAGACAAACCAGATTCGGGAACTGAAAGGTGAAAATTTGAACAAAGGCAAAGTTCAGTGGGTTTGTGCCATTGAATGATTCATGTCTTCTCAGCTCTATCATGGTGAAGATAATAAAATAGAAATAAATCACTGTGGATTACAGGAAAATGATCACTGGAAGATTACATGCACTGTGTTTTTCTTAATGTATTTACTAAGAGCTTCACTGACTCAAGGGATTTTGCACATATAGGTACTTTTTATGATATCTTACCTTTTATGTGGCAGCTAAATTACCTATAAAATCAATACAAACAGCTAGTGCTTTTTTCTCACTAGACACTGATTTTTGAATTACTGGCCATCAAACTGGGGACTGCTGGTCTTCTATGCATGTGATTTTTTGCCTCTCCTCAGCTCCTCCTGAGCTGTGGATTGACAGCTATTTTTGTGCTCAGTTTTGCTATACCTACCCTTCAATGTGAGTTCTTCCACAGTGATAAGATGCTGCTACTAAAAATGAAGTCCAAACAAACAGACTGAAATGACTGGTAATTTCTCACTTGTGGAAATCAATTTCCAAATAAACCCTACCCTTGTACTCCATTCAATGGTAGGAAAGCAAACCTGAAGAAAAAAAAAATAATTTTTTTAAAAAGCAACAAAAGAACCCCAACAAAGCCACACACTCGCACACAACAAAGCCCAGCTATTTATTGTACAGTCTATTCAAAAGGGAGGAAAAAATACAAATTTCTTATTAAAAGATATTCTGTATCTCAGAGGCTACACAGCCATATGATGTGGTAGTTTCTATAGTGACTACTTGATTTCCTTTGAAAGTTTGCTAAGCAATCAGACAAAACCAGAGCAACTGGCTGTGCTGCTGTGTAATTATTTCCCCTCATCATCCCCCCAAAATACTGAATACACAGCTTTCCTACCGTTGAATTGGAAATGCCCCTCCCTATGAAATAGCCTTTGTTGCGTGAGAGAAAAGAGGGGGAGGTGTCAGACGCAGCTCAGCGGTGCTGTGGAGAGCAGATCAGTCATGTTGCTGAACTGGCTTCTGGCTGGTGGTCTGGCCTCCGGCTGTGCCCGGCGCTGTGCCCGCCGGGCGCGCCCTCCCTGTGCCGGGGCACCCGGGCGGCTCCGCCGGGGCGCGCACCGGGCGCGGCGATGCCACCGCGAGAACCGGAGCACGGCGTCACCCTCAGCGTGAAAACCTCTGCGGACTGCCGCAGAGCACAGTTACACACCTTGACAGAGAGATGCATTCGGGTAGTTTCAAGGAAAAATAAAAGATGGTGTGTTTTTTTCTGCTTTGTTTTTTTTTTTCCTTTTTTTTCCCCCCTAAGCCCTTTGTTCTCTTCCGGCATGTTTGCCCTAGTTTAATTTGATAGGCGTTTAACAGCAGCACTTTTCTGCTTTGCGATATGAGCGCTTCCACAGTAGAGAACTGAGTGAAATCACATTCTTGACTCCTTCTCTAAGTTTTCAGCTGACTTTTATGAATGCCTGGTTGAACACTAATTCCTAGAGAACAGAGAATCAGAGCCAGGCTCAGCAGAAGTTTAATTCTTTTTCCTCCCAGTGGCTGCTCCTTTATTAGTAGTGTTCCTCTTGATGTTGTCACTCTACACTTCAAGACCCACCAGACAATTCCCTGCGGCTGATTGACAAGAGGTGAATGTAAGCGTTTTAGTCATCGGGAAAAAACCCAAACTACTTGGTCTCCAAAGAAATATGACTCACCTGGCAGAACAGACTGCAGTAGCATTGAGTTTAACCTCCCTTCTAAAGCAATACTGTTCCAAATATGTCCAGGGTAGTAGAGTAAATAATTCAGCAGTGCATGATTTACTTTATTTTTTTCAGTGCTCCTTCTTCTTCCAGAGAGGTAGTGAGACAAACCTTATTTCCTGTCCCTGAGCCTCTCAGTAAAATTTCCCCCTTCTTCCTGAAGTCTGGATTTATTGTAAATATTATGAGAATTCAGTGCTTAAGACTGAGACCTGTTCACTGGACCAACAATCATGTGGCCCTGTTCTCTTATGTTTAGGGCTTCATGGCTTTTCTGGATGAATATAGTTTATGATTAGAAGCTTGTGATATGATTTCATTTGGAGAAGGGTGTTTTGGGTATCAAACCTGTGAATTAGACACTTGTTCTCTTGAAGTACCATAAAAACAAAGTGAAATGGCACCAATAATCACAGAAAATTAGCACACAGGTAAAGAGTGTACTCCAAGGAACAGTTAGAGAAAAACATCTGCATTCATTTGTTAGTGGTACTTTAAAAAATAAGCTGGCACACTGTGAACTTTTCTTGTGATAATTAGTTTTATTTTTGCTGAATAATGTTCTGGTACTAAAATGGCACTACAATTATGCTGTGACTTTGGAAGGACAATCATGGTTTTGATGTATTAATATTCTAATATTAAATAAGACAAAAGCTTTGAAAAGGAAAAAGGGTTATTGCAGGATTAGTTTTTGACAAGAGAAATATCATCAAAATTGTTGTTCTTAACATACACTGAACTTAGATAATGTTTTAATTGAAAGAAAAAACATGTGCTAGCAAAGTAGACCTTAACTGCCTTTAAGCTGAGGAGATTGGGTTGTGAATGAGATTACGGTCTCAGTAATTTGTCTTCAGTCTGATGTGATATTTTCCTTCTGCACCTGTGACAAATCCAGCTATTCTAGACACACTTCATGAAGAAACACCATAAATTCACATGGTGTCCACACATAAATACTGAAGAATCAGTGACAAGCTGATAAGAATAGTGATTGCAGCAGTGCTCCAGAAATTAGGGAAACTGATTTTGATATCCCACTTTGCCATTGAATGTCTCTGAGACCTTGAACAGACCCTTTAAGCTGGGTCAACATGAAGCAATCTGTGGTACATGGTCTCAGCTGCAACGCACTCACTGATGTAGCCATCCATAGGGCAAGGGCCAAAGTTAGTCTGGCAGAAGGTGATTTATACGTGAATGGCTTATTGCCTTTTCAGTGAGGAATATGCCTTATGGGTAAGAACAGTAGTGTTCATGACTCAGATTCTCAGTACCTGTCGAAGTTGACCTCATTTCCTTCTGTGGGACCAGAATCAAGGTAATGCAAGCTGGCTTTGAAAGTCTAGCATTACAATGTCATTTGAACATTACTGCTAGCATCAACTGGTTTGTTTGCAACAACAACAGAAAATGCCATCCACATTATTTCAGTGATTTTTATATTGTTGTTGTAAGAATGTTGGGAGAATAGAAATAAATAATTTCATAGAAAAGTTTATTGGTTTAATATCTGGCAGGATTTGTTTACAGATTGTAAGTGGATATGCTAAAGAAGAAGTCAGCTGTGTGATTTATTGAAATGTTTGTCACCTCAGCTGACTTCACCTGAGCACAGATGTGCTTGTGAGATTTACATGCAGGCTGGAGAGGAACTTGGAGAAATCTTGCTCCTTTTTTTTTGATGCACAGGTAGGTTTTGTGTGAAACGACATGTTTGTTTCAGAGATCTCCTTCCTGATATCCAGTCTTCTCTGAAGACAAGAGCAGTGACAGACCTTGCTGCTGTGACTCATGTGACAGCTCTGTAACCCCATGCTTTCCACAACCTGGGAACGAGTGCTTACTCCAGCATTTTCTGTGCTTGTAAAGAGTTGGGTTTCCTGGCTCCTTTCTGCCCAAGCCTGAGTCCCTCTCATGTCGTGTAGTGCTGGCACCAACTAGTCCCAGGCAAATGGTGGATTGGGTTAATTTTACTCTTGCTATTTTATCCTGGCTGGGCTGATTACAAATGCATCTACTTATTTTTAATGTGTAAGGGTGGAGCTTCTCCCAAGGTCAAGGGTCTGCTTCATTCCACCCAGGGTAATGACTCTCCCATTACATTTTCACATCTTTCATGCTTCATTTTGCATGTAAAAGTGCTCACTTTCAATGAAAGCTCAATTACTTTTCTGTTGTAGAATTGAACCTTAAATTGCCAATATTTTCTCATCATTTGAAATCAGAAGAAAGAAAAATTACAACAAGATCTTTCAACTTACTAAGTACATTTCTGCGTGTCATCCAGTGCAAGTATAGCCTTTCACCAGGGGCATTAAGTTTGCAGTGACCTTACCAGAAGGTCAGATGGTATGCAAAACAGGCTTGCTTCAGGCAAGAGCAGATGAAGGCTGCATACACTCTCTTGACTGATTGATATCTGGCAGTGGGGAGCGGGATTCATTATAAGAGTTCTTTCCGGAGATGCAGGTGAGCTGTTGGGACCCCTCTGAGGTAATTGCTGTACCATGTTGTATGTCACTCAAAGAAGCCTGAGGGCTAAGAGTCATCAAATGATAAACTGATAAGAGATTGGAGGCACAGTCACTGCTATGAATGTGTAGGTTGTAGGATATGGGACTGGCCTGCAGGTACAAGTACCCAAAGGTATCATGTCCCAAAGCTCTCTTTCCTGCTGTATCACAAGAAAATCTGGATTATAAGATACTCTGGTTGCAATGACATTTTCCTCATGCAAGTTATGAGAATGCCCCATCCAGAAAACAAATTAATTCTTAACTTCAGAAAACAGGAAAATAGTAGTAATTTTCTTAGATTAGATGCAAAGGTGCAACTGAAAATATCCTGGTAACATAAAAGGAAGTTCCCAAATTCTTGATGAGATATTATTTGTCTCAGATGATAATACTGTCAAAAATTGTTAACACACTGAATTAGCAAGAGTATTTTATGGCTAACTGTTGTACTCTGTTGATACTTGAATTTTCTTAACAATGATGCAATATTGTTAGGTGTTGTTGGAGATATTAAAAGAACACCTGGACATGTTCCAGGGCAACATGCTGCCCCTGACCCTGCTGGGATCAGGACTAGAGGACCTCCAGAAGTGCCAGCCAGTTCATAGAATGTTGTGATTCCTTTTTGCCTAGTGTTAAACCTGCTATTAACTACTCCCATTCCCCTCCTTTCCTTGTCCCACCCTTCCCAGAATAAACAGATTTGATAGTCACATCTATCTTCTGGGTTTAGTGAAAAATTATAAACTTAATAGAAATTTTGAAGAGAGATAAATAACATTTTAAAATAAAAAAATATAGGGCCTAGAAGGAAAAACAAGACTGAAAACAGTAGGTTAAAGCAAAAACACTTAATATTATTTAATCATTGAAAAATGCATCAGGACAATTGAATGCTAAGTCAGGGGAAAATGAGACAGCCCGAGATGGGCTCGGTTGGTAAAGCTGAGGCCAGAGGTTTGTGTTTTTAAAGAAAGGCAATGTTCCCACACAGACAGAGGGCATCCCACTGAGCTCCAGCCATCTGCTTTGTTTGTTGCTACTCCAGCCTTTGAGATACTGACCTAACTGCTTTGTTCTTTCTCATCAGCTTGTCAGACTGGCCACATCCAGGTATGGGGAAAAACTCTGATGGCATGGCATCAGGGATCCAGGGCAGGTTGACCTGGCTGGTCCTTGAAGCAACAAAATTGCTGTTGGGTGCAGGGGTCTTCCCTCCAATGAAGGCATCATTAGGGTGGCTGGAGAAAGAAAGGGTGAGTCCCACCATGCCATCCATTAGTGTGAGTTAATTTCATTGCTGGTCTGCTCAGCGCTGCTGCCAACGCTCAGCTGGGATTTGTTGCGACTGCATTATGCCAGATCTTAGCCCAGGTAATAAAGGCAGCCAAGATTAAAATCAAACATAGACTTTAATTCAGCATTTTCAGCTGTCAAAAAAATGTATGATTCCTCATGGGTAGGTAGGTGCTGATTATAGGACTTGCAAAGGAAGAGATTGCACAGGATTTCTAAGGAATTTCCTGATTGCTATAGAGGCAAATTCTCATGGAACCATTTCTGAAGTTACTGGGACCAAAGGACCTGGGGTTAAATATTTAACTTCTTGCTGATTATACTGGTAGTATGTGAGATTTGTCATTTTCCTTGTGCTAAGAATAAAATACAAGTGGCTTTAACAGTCTTAATTAAAATCTCACCCAGAAACAAGTTCAGACACTTGAATTTGTGATTTCTCCTTGTCCAATCTCTCTGAAAGGCCACCTGTTCTTTTATAATTTCTCAGTTTTCCAGGATATTTTGGCTATGTTGGCCAAATGAGAAATGTCTTTGCATGAACCTTCTGGATACTGAAAAGAGGCAGAACAGAAGTAGCTGTAGTAACTATAGCAAAACTTCATCTCCACTCATTGGAAATAGATCTATGACCTGGAATAAATGCTGCACTGAATATAATTTCTGTGATAAACTGCCTACAGCAAAACAGACAGCAACGAGTCTTACGTGGCAGCATTCCTTGCAATGAGATCTTGTTGTGACCACATGTCCATGATATTGATTTTACAATGAAAAATATGCAGAAAGAGGATAAAAAATCAAAATGGCATTCTGTTATTCTTGATATTTACAAGATATTTGAAAGGAAGAAGTTATTTGTGGGAATTAAAATAGGAAACACTGAAGTGCATCATTAAATTTTAAAAATCAACGCTAATAAATAGAGGAATGCTAAAAGGGATCACACAAGGGATTGACGCAGGTCTGGCACACCTCAATTCTATTAAGACAGCAGGATGACTCGTAGTCTTTAAATACTCTGCCAACACCACTTTAATTAACTTGCCAAATCCAGCCCTTCTCTTGCTCGGGCCTCTGTGCGTAGTCCTGTAGCCAGAGAGTGGATGCTGCTGCCATGGGAAGAAAATGTGGGGGGGTACTGTGAGGGCTTGGTATGTGACCATTCCTCCTTCACAGCAAAATGTCCTGCCTCCCTCTGAAGACGTCACTGGAAAGTGGAGGCGAGGCAGTGAAAACTCTCATCTGTTCTGATAGCAAGATTTATTGATTCTTGAGAATATTGCATTTTACAGTGATCTGCCTTTTCCAGTTACTGCAACTTGAATCTGAACCTGGAAAATTTACGATGCTTTTTTAGATCAATACAAGCCTGCCCAGAAGTACATCATTTATGCAGTGACCAAAAAATTGAGAAAATACTACTTAGGTATTTCAGCTGCAGAGCAAGGAAAAATAAATATGCCTTGGAGATGAAGGCTGATTTGGTATGGAGTGACCCGTCTGTATGAGACATCAAGAAGAGATTACAAAATATATAGATACAGCCTACAAGTAATCTTGTGTAACTGCAGACAAATATTTTGAGTGAGAACACTGAAAAATCCCCCTTTAAAAGAAAATCTACATTGTTCCTAAGGGAAGACAAGTATTGGTCCTAATAGCACAGCTGAGTTCTGAGAGAGAAATTTCTCCATAAACATAAAATTTTCCACATAACAACACATTTTAGAAATCCTGTCCGCTACTTATATCTTAATTGTTCTTTGCCAGTGGGCCAGTGTAGGTCTCTGTCATACCTCCCTTCATGCTCAAGGCTCAGGATCTGAGAGGTAAAGATTCCTGTCCCTTGAAGGCAAGTTGTATCCTAACTGTCTATTATGTTTTGTGGTGTTTTCTTTTTTAAGAGAGTGCAGCTTAAATGAGAGCATTGCTGAGATGTCCTGCAAATCATGTGCAGCATTAGTCACCACAATGTAAGAAAGACATTAAGCTGTTAGAGAGCATCAAAGGAGCACAACCAGGATGGTGAAGGGCCTGGAGGAGAAGCTGTATGAGGAGCAGCTGAGGTCACTTGGTCTGCTCAGCCTGGAGGAGACTGAGGGGAGACCTCACTGCAGTTACAGCTTCCTTGGGAGGGGAAGGGGAGGGGCAGGCACTGATCCCTTCTCTGTGGTGACCAGTGACAGAACCTGAGAAAATGGACTAAATTTGTGTCAGGGGAGGTTTAGGTTGGATATCAGGAAAAGATTCTTCACCCAGAGGGTGGCTGAGCACTGGAACAGGCTCCCCAGGGCAGTGGTCACAGCACCAAGCCTGACAGAGTTCAAGAAATGTTTGGACATTGCTCTCAGGCACATGGTGTGATTCTTTGGGATGGTGCTGTGCATGACCAGGGGTTGGACTTCAGTGATCCTTGTGGGTCCCTTCCAACTCAGCATATTCTGTGATCCTCTGAAGAACTGGGTAGATGGAGCCCTTCAGTACTTAAAAAAAGCCTGTCTGGATGGAGCTCTAAACACTCTAATCTACGGGAGGGTGACTCTACCTGTTACAGGAGTATTGGAACTCGATGATCTTTAAGGTCTATTCTAACCCAAACCATTCTAAAAATCCCAAGGGCTTTGTACTTTTCTCTGAGTTCAATTCTTTTGTTTCAGCAGGGTTTCCTCTGTCTTCCCACCCCTGCTTGACCTTGATTAGTTGGGTAGTCTGGGGCTTCTAGTAAACTCTGGTAAGCATGGATTGTATGTTTTCCTAGGGTGCTAGCTTAACTCTGAGGAGTATGAATGACACATAAATGCCACTGTCACTTCATTCCCTGTGGTTCTTGATTTTTTTTTTCTCCAGAAATGTGTGTTGAACATACTGTCAAGCCCTCAAAGCACTCTAACGTCAGGTTCAAAAAAGATGTTGTTCTGACCAGTACCAAGGTCATTAGAACTTGTATGAATTGCCAGTAATTGGCAGGACAATGTAAGTACCAGTAGCCAGGTATATATAAGAAAGTCTGTGCTACTGACTTCTGGCCCATTTTTCATGTTTCAGCCCTTTTCCAGTCTTGAAAGCTGTGCCCATTTAGTGGAAGCCACCACAAGATTCCCATTCTGCTGCACCCAGAGGAATGAAAATATCCTTCTGTGGTCTATGTTGGGGGCAACTGCACATGACCTTGCCATTACACACTTGCAGAGCATTACAAGTGGGGTAGTGGGTAGTAGACAGAAGACTTGCTTAATTGTGGTTGCCTTCCACAAATTACTTAATCCAGTTTCAGGTTCCACCTAAAACCCTGAAAAACTGTGAAGTCCCCTAAGTGGTTGTCTCAGATAGAACTTCTTAGCTCCAAGTCTAGGTGTAAAGAGACCCTATTAGGAATACCTGTGGCAATATCTGCAGCAACAGCATACAAGTAGTTTCATGTTCATCCTTCCTCCTCCTAATAAACCCCTCTCTTTGTCAGAGGCACTGGTGCAAAGCTCATCCTGCTCCTCTCTGAACACAGGATGCATGCATTTTTTAGACTATAGCACCCTTTAGGCTGCTGGTAAACAGTGCAGATGTAAGATCCTGATTGGCTAGTGTTTAATGAATTGAAATTCATTAAAAGCAAAATGGGTTTTTGCCTCTGTTTTGTAACATGTCATGTCCCAGCACTGCAGTGTGGACCTTGCTGCCAAACAATTTCTGTTCTGTTCCAGAACAGAGTTCTGGAACTCACCCAGTCTCCATCTGGATTCTGAAGCACTTCATGCAAGTACCTAGGGCCCACTGAGGAGAATTGTGAGGTACTGAGAGCAATAAAGATATGATGAAAATGACAGAAATGCTTATGGAAGAGACAACAAAAAAATGCATTAGGGAAGCACCAAGAGAGTAATTCCTAACAGGCCTCTTTTTTTTATTTTGGTGAGAGAAATATGCTTGGCAATCCAAAGGCAGGTTAGGATCCTCCAGAAAAAAACTTCTAATCTTAGACATTTTATAGTTTTCCATCATTACTTTCCCAATACAGCTGCAATGGATTGCAAAGCATTTCACAGATGCCAAGCCCCTGTGATTCAACCCTTGCGCCTGACATTCTGCAAACAAATGGTTCATTTTCAATAAAGGTCATAAGTTAAAGGGAAGCAGGAGAGCTATAAAATGAAAATGTATGCTATGTGAAACACTGTGACAGAAGCAATATAGAGCAGATATTGGTAATGCAACGTAAACATTGGATGCAAGTCCAGTAACAAAGCTAGAAAAAACAGCATTTCAGCCAGCAAAACCCTGAAAGAAGAACTGGAAGTCTGAAAAAGGGTTTTAAGCTTGTCAGCCTCTGTTTTGCCCCAGTGATTTGAAACTGCAGCAGCAGGGGTTCTTGTTTACAAAGGACATCTTTCATCTCCATGCTGCCAGAGACAGTGAAAGGCACCACACACTCATTTTTTGTCATGGACACTTTGAACAGTGAGGCAAATCAGAAGGGAAGGTGTAGCAAGGGCCTTTGTGAATGTTAAGGGTGAAATGCTATGGGATAATAGGTAGTGAGCTGAAAATGAGCTTGCAGGCCACTCTTTACAGAGCCAGACCTGCTGCATTTGTTGCTGCTTTGTAATGGAGTGGCATTTCCCCAGGGAATATCACATGTATGTGTATGCGTGTGTGTGCCCTTGCTTTTCTTATTCAGCTTTCTCAGGAGCAGCCCGCAGATGACAGCTGAAAGGCCCTAGTGAAGATCCTGATTAGTGTCCCTATTTAATTGTCCATTTGCCAAAGCTAGAGTTTATTTAACATTTGATTGAGAGGTTACTTGCTGCTTATAAGGAATTATTTGCTGTTTTTTAGAGGTTAGACACTATGAAGTAGTGAAAAAGTTTAGTGTAGAATTATTAGTTGTCCTCAGTTTGTAAAAGAATGTTGGCAAATCTTCAGTTTTACTTCTCCAAATGAATGGTAATTGTGTTTTCTGTGTTTCAGTTGGGATTAGCAATACTTTGTGTTTTCATCCCAAATCAATCTGAATTAATTCATTCTCTCAGTGATTAAACAATTACCCAATTTCAATAGCGTCACTTATTGTTTATCTATTGGATGAAAACAGAGACTCCCCCTCTTCTTATTTTTGCACATTTCTGCCTCTGAGTCTGAGCTGGTGAGTGGAAAAGGTCAAAATGCCAGCAAAACTCAAACTGTTGTTTGGGTTCACATGTACATATGCTGAACCTTCCTTTATATCTGCTTTCAGAATTAGCATTTCTGTATGTATGCAAAGGCCAGCTAGGAATTATCTGACAATGAATGTATGAATTTGAATAAATGAATACCCACTTGCATGCAGAAAACCATGTCTGTATGTTTCACATACAGTTTTAGAGTCAGGGGTTTAAAAACTAGTAGTGAAAATAGAACCTTAAGGTAGGTGGAAGTAGCAAGGGGATGGAGTGATGAGTAAAAAGAACTGCAGAGCTGTCATGAAGCAATATCTATGGTAGCAAAGCTGACTTGCATCAGGGTGAGTGATAGCAAAATTACCATGGGTGGTTCAGTGTGTAATGAATTTCAGGTTTTTAATGCTGTGTCAGTGATGGAGTATATTATTACATGGCCAAAGGGGGCTGATATGAGCACTTATTAAGTCTTATGACCCTTCAAGCAAATTCAGTATTAGAGCTGCAATGTGCCAAATCTGTCACTGAGTGTTACGCTAATCTCCCATTGACTCTTGTGGCAGTTTCCCTTTCAAAGTGATGGCAAAAGGCCAAGGGCTCTGAGGAAGGTGGCAATGTCCCAAAAAACAATGTAAATGGGAAAAAAAGAGAATATTTTGTTATCAATTAACTTCAGGCATGTTGGGTTTCAAACTGTTCTGCTGTCTTTTAATGTGTCTTTGTGATGCATACTCTTGGAAATACTTCAATTGTAAGACTCTCCAAAATGGAAAGTGAGCAAATCAAAGAGTCTGGGAGATTACACAAAATATATTGATGGATAAAGAAATTAGGACACCAAAAGTTAAGTACAGTGCTTCTGGAATGAGAGGGAGGAGCATCTGAGAAAACTTTAGAGGGTAAGGCAGGAAATAGGAATCATTCTTGTGTTCTTGCATCCAGGCACTGAGTGAAAACTACCTGGGCAAAGTCTGTTCTGAACATTTACAGTACAAAATCCCTTACCTTGGAAAATGCTGCAGCATCAGGCTTAAGATTCTCCCTTTTCATTATCTTGTTTTGGAAGCTTGTCCTCAGATACTAACAATCTATTGGTTTTGTTTCATGCAAGCAGGGCCTCCATCACCTTGATTAGCTGATTCAGTAGAGCTCAGGTGCTCCTCTCACACATTGTGCATGGGAAACTTGCAGTTTCCTATTTTCTTGCATTGCTTCTGAGGACTGTGTAGGTGATTATTTAAGTGCCTTCTTATTAGCAAACATTCTCTTGTGTTAAGTGAAGAGACATCAGCTTTATTAAATATAAATTGCTCTATAAATTTTGGTAATTAGAAAGCCATTAGAAAGCACAGACAAAAAAAAGTACATTAAAAAGCTCATTTGGCAAAATGGGAATATTATAATTATCATTACAAAATGAGGAGAAGAGGTTTGATCAGTTTTGGAAGTCCCTGATTGACTGAAAACTAATGTTTTTCTGCTCACATTCTCCCTAGAGTAAACATGCAAAGAAATAGATGGTGGTTGAAAATTATGGTGAAGGCACTTAAAAGCATCTAGTTAGGAAAGAGAGCAGAGGGAAGAGAGGAAAATAGTGGTGAGAGGATATGAAAGATGGATTGAACAAAATCCGAAAATCAAACAATCCAGCCAGAAGAAAACAGCAGAGATGAGTAAGGTGGCACTTATAAAACCCGAGGCTTTCCTGCAGGCAGAGACCTTCTAGGAGGTTGCTGTAGCAGAGGGGGTGGTCCCTGCAATACATCACAGAGTTCACCTACTTATTTATATGCAAGTGATGAATTCTGCTCCTCTCTGTTGTTAAGTGATGAACAAGGGGACCAGCTCTCACCTGAAATCCACACAGGCTTGTGCAGGTATTTTGCTCCTGTAGTCTCTCAGATCTTAATATTTTTCCCACCCAGCATTTTAAATGAAATTTTTTTGGACATGGAGGAATACCTTAGGGAGTGAACAGTGTGAGGGCCATGACACCTTTGATTGTTTATGACAGAAAAACTGGAAGCAGTATCTTTGTGACCTTATGTTTTTTGGGACCTTTGTGTAGCCAAAAGTGTTCTTGTGGAGTATAGATTAGAAGTGAAACATATAGATAGGGCCACTTCTGAAATGTAATAAAAATAAGGGGCCTGAATTATTCAGCTCTGCGTTTTGCTTTTGAAGCTCATTGCAAAGCATCATGTTTGCTAACAAAAACCCTAAAGCTATGAAAATGCAAATGGGGAGCAGGAATACCACACGCTCTTGAAGAAAATTCACTTTCACTGCTGATCAGTGCATGCAATTGGAAACAAATCTGGGCCACCAAGTTTGGTTATCTGCAGGACAGAGTGATCCTAACATGCTTGTGATCCATCCAGCCCATTCATATTTTAGAGTTTAGAGGATGCTTCTCTGTTCTTGGAAAAAAAGAGCCTTTGTAAAATCTTGGTGGGGTGACAGAGATGTGTGGGTTGGCAGAGGGCAAACTGACTGTTCAGAGTAGGACAGGCCCTTTCCTCTGGTAGCCACCTGCCCAAGAAGCCACCGGCCTAGCTCCTACTGGGAGAGCAGTGTGAGTCCCTTTCTGAAGTCTGAAAAGAGGAGCTGTAGCAATAAGAGGAAAAACAGCATATCTGTTACATTTTTAGTCACAATTTTATTTTAAGCAGCTACTAGCAAATAAAATTTGAGGGGTTAGTCAATGTATCTGTTTTCTTCTAATACAAATCCAAATAAGTAACTCATGCATTAAATATATTAAGACTTAATTTTTCCATTAATCCTGTAAAAATTGTATTTTCCCTGTAGACAAGCTGTTTATTACAATAATTAAAAACAAACATGATGAAACCTGAGATTGGATTTCTGCTACTCTCTTTCTCTCATGAATGTCCAGATATACACTTTTAATATACCTCTCAAATACTGTTATTCCTATGAAACTTTTATGTGTAGATGAATACATCTAGAAAAATGTATAGTGTGTGTGTATACTTGTGCACACACATAGAGATAGCACATGCATGCAGATACACATATTAGTTTCTCTACATAAATACATATATAAAAATATACATAAAGAACCACAGTGCAAGTGTACAGTGTTTATTTTAGCATGGCTAAAACAAAGGCACCCTGATGGGACAGAAAGGGAACAAACTACTGTACAGGAAGCAGCAATTTCATCCATGTACGTCAGGCAAATTCTCACTCCGTTGTGAGACACAGTGCTGTCTTGAACATGCAGGTTAGGAGGAGGCAGATGGTGAGTTGAAGTGAAATTAAACACAGCTAATCTACAAGAACATCCTCTCAGATTACCCTTGCTTTCTTCTCTTCCTCATGCGTCTATTTTCTTGGGGCAATTGTTTAACCCTATTATTGGTGGAAATATGTTGGCCTTGAATACTGCACAGCTCATGCTTTTGTAGGAAGAGCCAGGACTGAGCCAGAGAAGGACATTTTCATCGGTATGAAGTAGTCGCTGTTGTTTTCTTTCAGATTTCTGCCACATCCACCACCAAATCGTTCACCCTGGAAGTGAGCAAGTGGATAATGAAACAACACAAAAGAATAATGATAGTAATCATAAAATATACCTGAGTGTAAATGAAGCAAAACTGAACATACTTTTTCCCAAGGAAGCTACATGCTTCTAGCCAGGTAGAAAGAAAACAAAGGCTTGTGACTTCTGCATGAGAGTTTCCCTGTTCTGTATAGCACAATGCGCTTATTTCTTACATTAGTAAACCATCTTTTCTTTATCCTGGCATACTTTCTTGAAGACTGGGAAATTAAGAGGTCTATGATTTTTGTGTGGCTATGAATATAGGCTGAATTTCACAGGAATTTTTTTATTCCCAGTTCTTTTGCAACAAATGTATTCTCTGAACTTTCCCAGATCATGGGGTGGGCAACATCCCCACAAATAAACACATTAGACTAGGAACTGGCCTCATGCCCTCAAAAAAACCCAGGAAATACTGCCTGGAAGTGTTAGACTTCCAAATTCCTACTGACCCCTGGGTGCACAATCCAGGGAGTCTGCAATATATGATGTATCAGGCATCACCTCACGTCATGCCTAGCATTCTGTTTTTCACACTGTTGGAGCTTCAGCATGGGTCACAGTGGGGGTGGAAAAAGGTTGTTGTCCAGCCTGGCTGCAGCTGCAGGATGAGTACAAGGGGGATGGACAGGGGGCTGCACAGCCTCTGGGTCTCCTGTGCTCCCAGACCTGTGTGAGGCGTGTGTGTATGGATGTGTGGTAACACAGAGCATGTTTCTGTACCTTCACCTCCTTAGTCTGTACAACAAAGGACAAGACTGACTTGACAAAGGACAAGACTGACACATAGTAAGTCACAGGGTGGGGAAAAAGAGGTAATCTTGAAAGGCTGTAGAGTAAAATGTAGTACAGAAGATGGATGTGCTGTGGGAAAAAAGTGAATATAGGATTACTATTTTTCTTGCCTTTAGAATCAGACTGGAACTATTATAAGTAGGTATACTGCATATACGATGCAAATGGTCGCAGTTCTGAAGGGGGTTTTTGTGTGTTTGTTTTGGGTTTGGTTTTTGTAAATGAGATGGTTTCTGTGCTATAGAAGCCCCTTTGAAGTTAATCAAACTGTATATAAAAGGCTGGCACACATTTCATTTTAATATGTTATGCTATTCTGTATTTACAACACTTCTCATACAGCAGGCAGGATGCTGATCTCTTCTCTACCTGTGCATATCCAGAATAACTCCACCACCTTTGATGTCAATACATGGCAGTATCTATCTGACAATGAGGTGTGCTCATTTATCTACCAGCCATCACCTACTAATCATTGGTGGCTTCTAAAATACTGTTTAGCCTTAAGAACAGCAGGGCCATCCTAGTAAATTCTGTGTCCTTGGGCCCAGGCTTTGCATATGTGCAATGCTGTACACATGCTGTACACCTCTGATGGGGCCTCTGAGCCTACACAGAGCTGCTCTGCCAACTTCTCAGCAAGAGCTTCTTCTGGGTACCACCCCAGCTGAGCTGCTGTATCCATACCAGGCTCACTGGCCCTGCCTGCTCTGGGAGATGCAGCCACAATCAAAGCAAAAACTAAGCACCTGCTGTAGTGCAACCTCAGGACTGTTGGGTGGGATTTTTTTTGTGGGGACCATATGCATGTGTCCTGGTTTAGGGCAATTTTGGGAAGAAATCTCCAAATGGGGTACCTCTAGAAACCAAATCCAAATGGCCCCTCCCACAACTGCTTCAGGAAAATATTTTCTTGGAGAAAACTGGAAAAAACTGATTATTTCCAAAGCATAAGCACTACCCAGCACAACAAATGTCCAACACTAAACAACAAAACCTCTCCCTGCTCCGCAGAGATCCCAAATTCCCAGAGTCTCTCTCCCGTGGGCTGCAGTTCCCTCGCTCAGTCGCCCTCAGTCCCTCTGGGGCTGGGAAAGGCCGGGCCCAGGGCAGACCCGGGGGGCCACAGGTGGGAGCTCCTGGTGCCCTTTTGGGTTTTGAGTCCAGAGCAGGTTAAACAGTTCCAAGAAAAAGGAAAAAAAAACCCAACCCCACGGTCTGGAGAACTTCTGTGCCTCAGCTGGCCAAAAACTAACAAAAAGCAAAGGAGAGCTCTCTCTTGCCGTCCACATTGCAGACAGCACAGGCTGTGTGTGAAGGAAAGCTGAAAACTCTGATCTTTATGTTTTGAAAATAATTGCCTCAGACATTCCACCACTTCTCCTTCACTCTCAGATCCAGTTTTAAAGGTGCAAAACTTATTTCTGAGCTAAACAGATGAATGGGGATACAATTCAGCATCAACCTAGGACAGCACGGAAATAAGATGGCACTGAGTAGAAGAGGCTCCTGACCAAAGAAGAAGATATTTTAACATAGCAGACAGCTAAATGCATATTATCTTGGTTCAAAAGGCCATTATTATCTGAAGCCCCTAAATTCTGGAAAGCAGGGATAAGTCAGCTCTTCAGAAATCTCAAGAGTCAGCTCAGAGCCTGCAAGAACTTTTTAAAAATTCTAGCAGATGGATTTTCTCTGCCCTGTATCCTAGATTTTTCTGAACCTCTTCTGGCAGCTCAGTGTAGTCTCAGAATAGCATCACAAAGTGGAAACTCAGCACTGTTTCTTATTTCATGAATAAAGATTTGACAAATGATGTAGATATTAAGATCAAATCCAGTCTCATCATGATTCTTTCATGAATTTTCTGACCTGACTGCTTCTAAACTTTGTCTGAGTATGCAATTAAATAATGCCTGCTCAAGGGTTGGGATTAGTAAATAAGTATATGTCAGTGCAATGTCTTTTGAAAGCAGTGCCCAGTCTCACGCTGATGTGATTGGCTGTGGACAACAAGACAGTAGCAGTGTTTTTTTCTGACAGAAGAAAGACTGCTCTGTAAATTGGTTTCATTCTAGTGCATCCAAATGCTCCCTGTCTCCTCTTGCATCCACTGAAAAGCAAGTTCTTTTACATAACTCAATAAATAAAAGATCTGGCCAGTATTTTGGAATCCAAACATTTCATTTATTTTCTATTACTTTAATCCAAACACATGTCAGAGAAGCTGTAATTGCTGTGAATCAGTATGTTACTACTGAGATATGAAGCATATGTGCCTGTGCCTTGAAAGAAAGCACCACTTCTTTGTAGATGTTTTTGTTTTGTGAGTTAAATAATTTTTTAAAATGCATTAAATCTAAAAGTTAAACACCATTTATCGGTAAAACAAAATATGATCATCCATTTTGACAGCTAAGTGACATATCTTATTTATAGTGGGATCCCTGTATGCATCCAACTATTTTTTTTTTAAATTATTATTTTATTATTAATTATTAATTATAATTAATTATTATTTTTTTTAATTATTATATTCATTTCCAGCATAGCCAGCTGAGGCAGGAAGGTGAAACCTAGGGAAATGGAGACGTCTGGGTTTTGGCAAACTACATGAAAGGCTTTACTACTTTGGTACTGAATAACGAATCATACCACCAAGGAGTCTATTAATGGGCTTCTTTTCAGTTAAAGAAAACAAGTCCATGAGATAGTGATTAAAGAAATAAGGAAAAAGGACAAATACTAAAGTCTCGTCATGGTTCAAATTTATCATGAAAAAGAACAAATAGTCTGTCTTCTTTCTTAAAAGGAAGGGAAAAAGTTACCCATAAATGCAGAAGTGTGAAAATGTTCCTTTCCAGAACTTCAGTTCATAAGGGCACGACTGCAGGGTATAAAAATCAAAATTGCAAGGAGTGTCACGCCACAAACAAGAAATTCCATCATCAGCCTCCTGGGATATCATTACACTGATGAAGGACAAAATTAAAATGATCTGGATAGTTTTTTTCAGAGATGTACTCATGGCATCCATCCAACAGCTCCAGCATGACCCAGGATGCAAATTAAAGGGGAGCTGTCAAATATCTTATGGAATCTTAAATCATTGTTTTGCATTAAAAGTCTATAATATACAAAGTAAACTGTATCTCATTTTATTTTTTTCAAATGTTGAATGCTGTTGTACACATATATCAAGCGTGCAGTCAGCCTTAAACCACATTTTAGCTAGTTCATCCATCTCTAGCATATTTTTTTTGGGGGG
>VYXF01006534.1:60907-73912 GCA_013397295.1 Polioptila caerulea | reverse complement strand
TGCAATGTCCCTGCCAAACCATTTCCATCTGAAGCAAAATAATTGCATTGATCACCATGGCATCACTCATTCTCTAATGGACCTGGAAATAGCTCTGGTCCTCATCTACAGATGTGCTTACCCAAGCCTGCAGTAACTGTTTCAGAAACTCAAATCTGTTACTTCACCAATTCATGATTGCTGTGCTTTGATTAGGAAAAAATAGTGTTCAGTAACTGAAATAATCCAGAATAAGAGATCAGAGTCAGAGATATTCCTTCTCTTTTGGAGTTGAAAGAGTCCATGACAATACAAAACAGAGAAGCTGCATGGCTCTTACTTTCTTTATGTCTTGCCTCTTTTTCCTGATCATTTTGGTGGAATTTGGCATGTAGTCATCTTTGAAGTTCAAGATGCCAGCAGAACATTACCGAAAAGAGATATATGGCCCCAAACAGAGTATTCCCAAGAGGAGGTCTGGGGCTTTATGCACTTATTTTTTTGGTTGGGAGTGCACAGATTTGACATTTTTTTTAGCAAGTTGGGGGAATTGCATGTAACCCAAGGCTTTGTCTGGAGTATTAACCATTTACAAAATGATGTGGTTTGGAAAGAATCTTAAAGATCAAACTTAATTCCAACCCTTCTACTATGAGCAGAGATGCCTTCCACTAGACCAGGTTGCTCAAAGCCCCATCCAGCCTGGCCTTGAACACTTCTGGAACATGCATCTTTATTGCTGCTGAGTAACAATGTCGCTGTGCCATGTCAAAGCTTGCTGTGCCTCCTTAGGTATAGAGGGAGGGCCACATCCTATTGTGGGACCGTTCAATTCCAAGACCAATTATGTTGTTGTGTGCAACATACAGGCTGTGTGCTTCATCGAGGAGGTATTGTAATGATTCTTTCTGTTCTAGCTTCAACAATCCAAATAAAAGCATTCAGCCTAAAAGTGTGTGTGAAGATGCATGATATTGGGTTTCAGGGAGTAATGTGTTGGGCTAAAATTTCTTATGTAACCGTATACTGTTGAAAATTAGAGAGTAAACTATTGTCAGTGTGCAGTAAATTACGAGAACTGTTCTAGCTATAGAGAAAACAAGGAAAAAACATTACTATCAGGTTCTGTGAATGTTCTTTGTCTCTGTGAATGTTCTTTGTCAAAACTCATGGTTTGAATTGCCAGGCAAGCCTCTTTTTGTGGTGACCTTGATGTCAGAACTGCTTTTATTTTTCTCCGGTGTTGAAATAAACAGATAATATTCCTTTCTGCTCTTAGCTTCTTGTATCAGGCATCTCAAAAATCCGTTTGTCCAAGTTCTGCCATAGAAAGATGACACTGAATAAAAAAAATACTGTTTTTTAGTTTGGTAATCTTTACTCTTTCCTGAAAACTTATGCTAATTATTTGACTTATTATTTCTGCATCACTATGAATAGAGTATTTCTGTCCTCAACTTATTGGTGACCTCACCCTTAGTCTGACTTTTATTTTGCTAGCTTGACACTGCTATGTTCAGAAGTAACTGAGGGCTACTGTCCAATCTCAGATCAATACTCTGGTGGAGGCAACAAAATTTACCACTGTTAGAGCACTTCTAGAAGTTTTTTTGCCAATGTTGAATTCAACTAATAGTACTGAAAAGTTATGACATTTGAAAACTCCAAGGGAAATTGCTAAAGAAATTGGCTCCTTGCAGGAGAAAATCTGTAACTCATGGCAAAGTCTTTTTGTCTTCTGAAGTATAGGATAATAGGATTTAAATTGTCATCTAGGGTACACCTAGATGCATTCACCTTAACAGTTCATTTCACAGAGGTGGATAGGTGATCTTTGTATGGACACAGATTTTAAATTGCTTCCTGTGTGAAAAATACAGTGCAGGAAAAGGAGTTGGGAGACAATGATAGTCTGTGGCTCATCAAATATTTATATTTTTCGAAACTACAAAACCAGTGATACACCCTCTGGTACACTAGAGGGGCTTGGCTTGTTGCACCTTCCAGGCAGTAAGTGGATGCCGACAGTAATCAGAAGCCAGTCGGGAGCTTCTGAGCATGCCTTGTGGAGAGGCTTACTGTTTTCAAAGCCCAGTTTCTATCTTGAGAGAAGGAGGGAGTTGAGTTGTGCTGCATCACTCTCCTTGCAATCTGTTCTGGCACAGCTCCCTGTGCTGTGTGAGGGAGTTCAACCATCCTCCAGCATTGCCTTCGGATAAGAGATAGGACTAATGGAGGCTGAGGACTCAAATCGCTATGGCAGGAAAAAGTGAAAATATTGATGAGTTTTTAGGAGGTGAAGAAATGAAATTTTGTAACAGATAGTACTGTTTTGTACAAGACTGGTGCTGGAATGCAATCCTACCCTATTTTCATAACAAAGTATGCATTAGAAGTCTCAAGGCCCCCCATTTCTCTGGTCCACATAAAATGCAAGAAAAACAAACAATGCAAAGGAAATCTTGAATGATGCTTTTTGAGAAAAGCAATTTTCTTTAGCTATATCAAGGAGACTACTATCTGCCTAGCTGAGATGATTGTTAGTTTTGCTTTATCATCACTGCTGAGCCTTCAGCTAAAAGCCTGAAACTGCCAGAGAAGGAACAAATTTGGCAGCAGTGGCTGATGGTATAGCACCTCTCAAGGCAACTTGCTTATAATCAATCAAAGTGAAAATTTCTTCAGAGCCAGGTGGTACAGACTGTGCTTGTCTTCTGCAGCCGCCTGCAGAGCTCTGGTTTTAAACCAGCTTTTAAGCCCATCACACCACCATGGAGAGTAGCACAGCAGGAAAATCTTCATTTATCTTTTTTTATCCAACCCATTCTCGTATTACATTGGCATACATGGAAAACTTCATGGATAGCATTTTCCCTTAGAGTTAAAATAGTAAATTAAAATTTAAAATGGGTAGTTTTGTCTGTGCTCTCCAGCATTGCGGCAAATATTTTGATAACAAAGAGAAGTCACATTGGGCTGGCAACAGTGTAGTTACAGGCTGCATTTCGTTTAAGCTGTCACGGAAGTAAGAAGCAGCATAGATAGCTATGACAGGTAGTGATAGTCCTGACAGGTGTAAAGCTGGGAAGAGGAGATTTAGGATAGCTCCACTTACCTTGTCCAGCTCTGCTCTTGGAAATACGGTTCATAAGCCTCTGGTGATGATGTTTCTATAGAGATGATGCCCTTTGTCATTTGCCCTTTCATTTTGCTGTCAGCAACTTCCTTGAATGAAGTTTGCCCAAAGATTTCTGATAAGTGTTTTCTCTAAGATGGAGAGTTTATATGGCATTTAAATATTCAGACACTCTCCACAGTAATCGAAGTTGGAAGCATGGAAGTTTTCCAGGTTTATGATTTTTCCAAACATCTTCTGTAAGTTTTTCTCTCACACATTTAATTAAAATGACAGGTTAATAGTGTACATCTCCAACCTGTGTATGGGCTCACAGATTCTATGCCTGCAGCATTTACCTATTTTTTTTTTTGCAGCCCAGATATTAACCAGTTATCCCAATTTTTTCTTTTTATTTTTTTGTTTTATGACAGACCCTATGGTGACAGGCGAGAAATCAAATGGCATCTTCTGTCATCACGTGGTCCCTCTGCTGTAATCCACCAGATCAAGAGTGAGCCATTGTTAGACAGCACCCAAGCTGGCCTACCAGTCATCCAGGCAACCAAAGTTATGACTGCATGTTACAAATTCCCTTTTGTGTTATAGAAAATGGCAAAGACTTGTGGATTCTGAGCTCTCTTTCCAGATGAGTTTCAAAGAGCGTGGGACTGTCATGATCACACTGTCTGTCTGAATTTTGTGTTAATACATTTTTTGAATTTGCATGTTGAGAATGTAGTACAAACTGATGTTCCAGAGGCAACACTCAAGGCAAAACTACTTAAAGGCCCTTCACTTATTAAGAACAGAAAATCAATTTTCCTTCAAATGCCTCATTTGACAGTTAAGTTTCAATGAAACTCAGCAATGAAACCTCTGAACACGTGACAAAGTGTTTATGCCCTTCAGTTCAGTTACTGTCCTGGTTCCAGCCAGGACAGGGTTAATTTTTGCAGTGGACAGGAGGAGGCAGGTCTAGGACTTGGGGGTTATTCTGGACCACTTCATGTCATTGTCAGGTTGGGGGAAAAGGACTCTCTTCTGAGGGGAAGAGGTTCTTTCCTGTGGAGGAACCATGGCAGGGGAACAGTGGGGAAATGCTAGCTCTGAGCCAGAGGGAGTAGTTGAGCAGCACCAGTTAGGAAATGGATAAAGCAGTTGAGGTGGGGTGGTTGTGGTCAGGTGAAGCTCTGCAGTGAGCATTTTGCAAGAGAATCACTCTCTTTTGTACTATTTTATTATTAATATTGTTGCTGTCAGTGTTCATTTTCTTATCTCATTGCTGTTTCCAGTAAATTGTTCTTATCTCAACCCTTTACTTTTTTTTTTGCCTCCAATTCTCCTCTCCATCCAGTGCAGGAGAGCAGGAGGAGAAAGGGGAACAAGCAAGAAGTAACATGGTTTGGAGAGTCAGTGGAAGCACTAAACTAGANTATTATTAATATTGTTGCTGTCAGTGTTCATTTTCTTATCTCATTGCTGTTTCCAGTAAATTGTTCTTATCTCAACCCTTTACTTTTTTTTTTGCCTCCAATTCTCCTCTCCATCCAGTGCAGGAGAGCAGGAGGAGAAAGGGGAACAAGCAAGAAGTAACATGGTTTGGAGAGTCAGTGGAAGCACTAAACTAGAGAGTACCATTCCTAAATCATGACATGCATCAATGATATTCGATATCTTCTAGGAAACAATGAGTTGTCATCAGCTGAGCAACCAAAATTACTTCAGCCTTCATGCAAAACTAGTAACTCAGTTACTTTCCATATTCAACACAAATATATTAAAAAATTCTTTCCTACTTTGAAACTCATGTTTACTGTCTTTTTTAGAGAACATGACACGAACATTCCCAATACTCATGGCGCATTTTCAAAGTTAACTTGTCATGGATATTGTTGGGAAATCCTGACGTATTTGTAACCTAATGTACATGTATGCAACATTAAGTAGCAACACATAAGTGTTGATCATTGTGTTCTTAAGGTTGCAATGAAGACAAGATACGAAGTTATTGTGGTCTGGACTGACTAGAGAAATACTACAAATTTTAACCTGGCAGTATCTTGAAACTGCAAAACCACCACACAAGAATTATCATCCCAGTATAACAACCATGATTTTTGCTGTGGTTTCAACATGACCCAGGTTAGTCCCAGTGTGAGCAAAGGCTTGGAAAAGTACACAAATAAATTTGAAAATCAAGGCAATAATTGATTCAATTGGACGTAAGAGGATGAATAATCTAGACTAAGGGTATCCCATTTTCTGGAAATGTAAACATTTAATATCGTTTAAGTAATTTGACTAAAAAAAAAATTATTAAAAAAAGACTAGAAGCTACTCAGATAAATTTACACAGTTTTACAGCTATGTGATGTTAAGCACATTTACAACATGTGGCTCATGCACACCTTATTTCTTAGGCATATCCTATGCCTATAATAACATGCTGCTTTTTTTTCTTCCCCCTCCTCCTGAAAACTGAAACACCTGCAGCCAGTCTTACCTTATAACAACAACCACAGCTGCATTTGGGGCTCTGCCTGCTGGCTAAGGGCCTATTGTTAAGCCTTGGGCCATGTGTTTAGCTCCATCAGTCATTAAGGCAGCAGCAATACTCTACCCTGGTCATTATCACTTAATATCTGTTTAGTTACTCAGGAGATGAAATCTTACCACCATGATTAGTGTGTGATAACTGCAGATCTGCAAGCCCATCAGATAACTCCCTAACACTAACCACCATAGGTGTAAAAATAATTCTTCCAGGTGGTTCAAAGCAGTTGGCTGTGTGCCTAACAACTCACTGAGGCATTGTGGGATTGCACAATAAAATACTACTTGTCATGTAGTTTTTAAATTATTGTAATCAGCTTCCAGAATTTCTGTAAACTGGGCGTACCTCATAATGACTTTATACTAAGCCAGAGGCATTGTATCACAAGTAAAAAGAGAGCTATGCTGCTATAATTTGCTGGATAAACTATTATACCAACAGAGTAAACTTTTTACTCTCTAACATTAAACATTAAAAACCTGAGTTTAAGGCAGACTTTTCTTCAGCATGCCTGGATCCTAAAGTCTGTGTAAATGATAAACTCTCAATATGATAAACTCATTTTGTTTATATTATCACAGCCTGCTTATAATTTATCTGGACAGTAGATAAGATAGCCTCTCAGGTTAGGAGACTGCAAAAGGAGGATGATCATCCTCTCATGTTAAATAATTTCACCTTCACTCCCTTGCATATGGACATCTCCTTGCTTGTTCAATCAATGACATCAAAAGCATAAATGCCTAAGGTAAAAACCCTCAAACAACAGAGTAACACTAGCGGAAAATTCCTTAAAATCAAGATATACAACCAGGAAATTGAGCAGAAGAAAATTATTGTAAACAAAAACCCAGAGAAGAAACATTTTTTACTTTGCTGTTCTTGAAGAACTTACATCCACCTTTTCAAACAGCTTTCCAAACCCAAGAAAATCTAGGGTTTATCAATGAGAAAACGGAACAATGAAGGCCAAATGATTTAATATAAGTACATCTTTATGACAAAGGTAAAATACATGGTTTCCCTTGGCATGTGGATTCCTTTCATTCTTTGAGAATTATTTAACCTTACACTGCACACTAAAATAATATTTTATTAATTTTTACTGCCAATAACAGCAGAGGAGAAATTCAGTTCTTGGAAGATCAGCTGGTTTTATTCTGGTTTATTTATAGTGAAGAGAACAGTTAATTAAATACTCAGTGCAAAATACCACTATAGACACATCAATCCAAAATGGCCCAGGTTGGCTTTCAGTATTTATTAGATTCTGGCGTATGTTTTCCTGCTCATGCTCAGAAAAAAAACAAAACAAAACAAAACAAAACACCAAAACCAAACAAATCCCAAAAAACAACCAACAAACCAACCAATAACAAAAAACCCAAGCAAAACAGAACAAAAACCCTAGGAAAAACTTTTAAATGGGAATTTATGCTGAAGACACTGAAAAACAATTATCATGGAATGAAAATGTTAGTGGCCATCCAGCACCAATTTGGAGAAATGTTAGACACTAGTCATTAGTCCTTATGCACTTGCTGCTGCTGCCACAGCGCATGTACAGGCTAAGCCACGAGTGGCACAATGCAGAGATAGAGGGAGGCAGGGGTCTGTCAGCAATTTTGAGAAATTTCTGCCCAAAGATATGCAATTCATGAAGATCACAGTTCACTCAGTCCAGAAATGCTTACTCACAAGAGCATCCCCATCAGCTTTTGGCCTCGTGATACCTTGCGTTTTAGCTTTTATATTTTTTAGATTCTGTGCTGTTTTAGTGGGTAGTTTTAGGTTGCATATTAAGTGCTACAGAGTTCTCTTCACAGAGTGGATAGACAAAACAATTCCTTCTCTAGCTTGATACCAAGGACAGCTTTCAGGCCCAAGAATGAAAACAGCAGTGAAGTGAGAAGAAAAAACAAGGAGGATGGAGCTTCATAACCTGAAGCTATGGTTGGACAATTGTTTCTAATATGCTGATGGACCAGAACTTATAAAAGTGTGGGACCTTGTGGTCAGGTGTCCATTTTGTGACCATTTTGGAGCATCTGGGGTGTGGTCTGGCTGGACTCTTGTGTGGCCCAGGTGTACCCATTGAGGCCTTTTAATAAATATCTGCTTTTTCCTTTTGCTCTGTCTAGTCTCTGTTCCAGATCAGCCCCCAGAGGCTGTAACTGGGACCCAGAGCATATTGGCACTGCCTGAAGGGAAGCTGGCGGGCAGCATGCTGTATAGCAATCCTGAGACACGATGCCCTGCCCTTGCTTCAGACAGCCAGGTCTGTTGGTCACAGCAGGGGCTTCTGTGTCCTTTGTAGGTGCCTGGCAATCTTCGGGAGCCCTCTCAGTGCTGACTGCATGGCCAGTGCTCTGCTCTATGGGGAACACAGACAACCATGGCTGCAAGAAATCGTTCTACTTGTTGGAAGGAATGCCAGTGCACACCTTGACTTAGCCTTTGTGCAATGTCCTGGGTTTTGCAGGGCTGAAGGGGAATTGTGCCAGAACCAATCTTCTTCCTCTTGTTCCCCAAATGATTAATTCCTACACTGTTACTTGCAAGAAGAATGCATAGGAAGAAAAGTGATCATATTTAATGTTTGTTTCAATACCTACTGTATATGTCCAAGTGTCTTCCTACATCATCTCATCCTTTATTTTTATAATTATTTTCCAATTTCAATTGACAATATCATCCCCCTCTTGCTGGTCACCTCTTTGCTCTTACTCTACTTTTCCTCCAGTGCTGACAGCCTGACAGGAAGTACTAACATATGTTTTAACATTAGGTTGCACAGCATCTGGGGCATCTTTTTCAGCCAAAATAAACATGACTCTTTCTTGATTTCATGTTGTTCTTATTCAGATTTTTTTTCTCCTAAGAATGTTTCACAGCCTTGATATTTACCCATTTTTTTATGTGCTGGGTGCTAGCAGAACATGGGCTTTGCCTGCCAGCAATTCCATTTGGAGCCAGACTGGCATGCTAGCCTCCTAACTAGCAAAGACAATGGCAAAAAAACCTTACCATCAATGCTGATCATCCTTAAAAAAAATCAAAAAAACAGGGACATAAACCCAAAACCTAGACTTCAGAAAATATTCTGAGGAAGAAAATAACTTAGTGTCCATTTTATTGTAACTTCATCAGTGTTCTTTGCACTTCATCTCTGTCAGGTTTCACCCCAGCTGGCAACAAAACCCCATACAACTGCTCATTTACTCCCTCACCAGCATGGTGAACTGGAAGGGCAAAAGCAAGAAAATTTATGCATTGAGATAAAGACAATTTAATAGGTAAAGCAAAAGCCTCATGAACAAGCAAAGCAAACCAAGCAATTAATTCACTGCTTTCCATGGGCAAGGTGTCTTCAAGAAAAGCAGGGCTCCATCATGCATAAACAGAGACTTGGGCAGACAAATGCCATGATTTTGAACATACCCCTGGTCCTTCATCTTCCCCCAGCTTTATATCCTGAGCATGATGCCATATGGTCTGGGATATCCCTGTGGTCAGCTTGGGTCAGCTATTGCAGCTGTGTCCCCTCCCAACTCCTTGTGCACCCAGCCCCCTCACTGGTGGGGCAGTGTGAGGAGCAGAAAAGCCTTAGGCAGAAAGCACTGCTCAGCAATAATGAAAATATCGCTACACTGTCAACACCATTTTCAGCACAAATACAAAACACAGCCCCATAGCAGCTACTGTGAAAAATAAATTAACTCTACCCCAGCCAAAACCAGCACAATCTCCCAATATTTTTTTTCATTAATTCCTATTCTAAGTACTTAGCACCATAAGTTGGCTTTAGCAGTTTTCTTCTGGATATTAATCTGGAGATTTACTAGTCCTTCTATCACAGCTTTAATATAGTTTTCTATAAAAGTGGCCATGGACAGCTGCTTTATGGTCTCTACTGAGTTTGTTACCATCAAATCAGATTGAGACATTACCTGAACCCAAGAAAAATGATGTAACCAAACTGGAAGACTGAGCCTCTAGCATGAGATGTCGAAAAAGCAAGAGGTAATCAGAGACTCCTCTGGAGATAAACAAATTTTTTCATTGAATGAATCATCTATAATGACTTTAATGCTGTAGAAAACACAATGTATAAATGCAGGTATATAGCAGTGAACAATTTTATGACCCATGGGTCATAGAGATTTGAGTGCTTTCTCTCAGTGATGACAAAAATCTACTGTGACTGAACCTACTCAACACAAATCCTCCAAAGAGAACATACAGAGTTTGTGGTAAGGATATCCAGATAAATAAAACTGTTCCCTCAATTTATTAGTAAACCTATTTCCTATTACAGAGTTGACACATTGTGGTTTGCAGAACTGGGATTTTCTCAGGCAAATATGAAAAAACAGTTCTGACCATGTATTGCCAAAATACAGTGCCTTTGTATTACACAAAAATGGAAATTACATTCTACCTATGCAATGTATATCCATGAGTTTGCTTGGAAAGGATATTTTCGTCCATGCCTTTTCACAAAACTGAGTGTAATGACACTATGTGTTATCCCAGAAATAGCAACATTTCTGCACTCCTGTAGATGAAGATATTCCTGCATGTATAAAGTAGTATTTCCAGTATTACTGGGAGGAGAAAGAGGTTTTTCTAGTAACATTTATGTGATATACACAAGTATATACTGTTGTTCCACATAATGACAATATAATAGCTGCTATCTCAAAAGTATGCCTGTAGGGTGACTGCAGTAAAATAAGTCATGCTAATACATATCTTGCCTTCCTTCAGCTTTGAAGAATTACTGTACCCTTTCAAATTTGGAATGCGAAATGGTTTTGGAAACAGCATAAAGAGAAGTTGGGAAAAAAACCCCACAATTAAAGAAGTTCACGCTGTCTTAGGGAAAACTGAATGGAATATTTAATAGAATCATAGAATGACCTATCTTGGAAAGTACCCACAAGAACCATTGAATCCAACTCCTGACCCTGCACAGGACAGCCCCAAAAACCAGACTATGAATATTTGGAAAAGAAAATTTTTAAAAATGCTTCTTTTCTGCATTTTGTAATGTACTTGGTCACAGATCTATATTCTTACATTGGAAATCATACTTTTCAGCAATTGCTCTACTATCTTTGCAAATAATGAGAAAGAACAAAATTTCTCTGTGTTTCAGAAATATAATACCACTCTAGAATTATGCAAAGAGGTTATAATGCAACTTCTGTAATGCAAGAAAGTTGCATTACAACCTGACAAAAAATCAGTACAATTTTTAGAAGGAAATCATGGCAGACCCTGTCTGTCCCATAACATGGTTCCAGCTCTACAAGTACTCCTGGAGTACTGCTACGGCAGTGCTAAAAGGCACACCCTTGGGCACAAAGAAAACACTGATGGTGAACCCTTATATCAGAAGAATGCCCAGTCGTGGTGGTCTCTGCCCACTCCCAAAACAGGGGCCTTAAGCAAAAAGCTCAGCTTGCTGAGCTCTCTGGGCACCCCTGCTGTACACCCTCCATTCAGGCCTTTCAGTTAATTCTGCAGTGCAACCCTTAGTCAGCACATCCCAAACTACTGCAAAATACCAATGACTAGGGATGACTTATTAATTTAAAGAGCACCCTTAAATCATCTTTACTTCGTGTCAGCCTACTGGAGTGCCTGGAGCAGACAAATAAATGAAAAAAAGAAAACAAAGGAAACAAACATACAAACAAACAAGCAAAAATGATGCTGCAAAATCGTACAAATAGTAACATTGCTATTAAGCCAAAATAATAAAGTGCTGAAAAGGAGAAAGGAACCAGATGGTCAGTCATGTAGGTGGTCTGAGTGAACATCTCTGGAATTTGTTTTGAGATACATATAAAATTAAGTTAACCATTTCTATGATTTGTGCTGTTCAAGTATCAAGTTCTATTGAAAAAGTATGAGGCTTTGTGGTAGTTGAAACACTTAAAGGATAGGATGATTGTAACAGTAAGACTAAAGGCTACATCACTAGAATGGCTAAACACTGTTTAGGCAGTCTCAGAGTCACAAACTATTCTTTTAGGAATAGGACTCACTGTAACTTTCAACATAGTTAGAGCGCTGGAATGAAAGGCTGCTTTAAGATCCTTGCATGCGCAAAAAGTCCTGGGCAAGGGGGCAAAATGATGCACCACTCTGGTTGCAGCCATGCAATACATGAAATTGCTGTAGCCTTGAAGAGTTGTGATGCCTCCAGAATACGACCAGGGTCTGTTGGACCATTCCAGTAGGAAGATGGAGCAGTTCCCCTGATTCTGTGTTCAGAAGCCTGTCAGTGCACTGTATGAAATGATGCTTGCCTAGATTTCTTGCTTTCTATTCTCTACACAGTAGCAATTTGTCATTTCTATTGCAGAGTGCTAGTGAGAACAGGACCCTAGTAAAATAATAATAATAAGCAATTCTAAATCCTACAGAACTAGCAGAGCTAGCAGGTAACCTCTGAAAAGTATTGTAAGGCATGTCTTAAAACTACATGAAAATATTACATAAAATATCTACGCGCTGTTTGGTTCCCAGAGGCAGCTTTAGACAAGTCAGCTTGGAGAGAAAACAACAACAAAAATCAACCCACCCTTTTCTTTAGAGCACCTCCATGTGCTTTACGTATAGTTATTCTAAACGCATGCCTTGATTTGTCTCCCCTCTTAAGTCAGGACTGAGCTCTAAAACAAGCACACGTGGGGGCTCTGCACCATAGGGCTCTTCAGGCTGGTGTGATAGGAGAGAAATTATACTTTACCCCTAGCACCCAAATGAAATCCTGTACCTTGCAGTCCTTCAATAAGAATTAAAACCCTGAAAAACTCATCTCCTGAAACCCTAACTCTATCCCACATCAGCAGACCATTCTCTCTCTTGTTCAGAAGGCTTGACAACTGAGCCCTGAGCTCAAAGGACACTCAAAACTACTGCCTGATGCCAACCACTTTGTCTTACCATTGTTTTTGCAGCTGATGATGTTTTAATTATCCATCCAGCATTTGTACAATGGGTACCATTGCCTTCAATGCCTTTATTATCATTTATTGCTGAATTTTAAGCATCATCCTAATTAGTAAACATGATCTAATTACTTAAAACTGCTGTATTTTCTCTCCAGCAGTGAAGAAGCAATCATTTTATTTTCATGAAAAGCTACATGTTCTTTACATAGAAAATGTCAGGATAAAATTATGCAAAATAATTATTTTTTAATTTGTCTCTTTTTAATAGTCCAGTGGAAAATATTTTTCTTTTCATTTAATTCTCATTGCAATTAAATAAAGTATTTTTATTTCTTCTAATTTTTTCCCACTAAAGAAAAAGAGGGAAATTACTCTGATAAAAAATA
>VYXF01006534.1:0-43785 GCA_013397295.1 Polioptila caerulea | reverse complement strand
AAAGTAGTTTGTGTGTGGCCAGTACTTTAGATACAGAAAGCAAGCCTTCAAGAGTATCTTGGGATAGGATTTAATGCTTGTCTCAAAATAATAATTTAACGGCATTGCTCATAATAATTTATATAGTGCTATGGATTTTTTCAAACCTATCATTACTAGCTGTGAAGCTCAAATTCTAAAAGTTCATTAGACACGGAAGATTTAAATATTTTTCAATACTAATTAGTCTTTTTTTTAACCATTTCCAAGCAACTTTACATATTTTAATCCTCCTTTCCACTGTTTCAATAATTCCATTCTTTTTATGTTTCAATCTGCTGTCTTAGCTATCTATCTATAATCTATTTGAACTTGTATGAGTTGTTTTTTTATTGTGTCTTACAATGTGAATTGCTGAATCAGATCAAACCATGTTACCTTTCACCATAACACATGAAAGACATCAAAGTAACTCAAAAGAAATCCAAATGGAGATGGCATATTACTTAAGTGACTCCCTATAAAGCAGGGATGGTCATCTTTTGTCGTAGCATCATCTCAATGGCCTAAATAGTTTGGCTGAACTGATTGTATTCTTGAAGATTCCCCAGTGAGAATACTTGCTCTGTAACAACCCTCTGTACCTATAAAAGCCTGTATTTATAACAAGAATCACATTTTGTCTTCAGCTTTGGTGGGCTACTGTCATTTTATGTCAAGCAGTGGATTATCATGTGAAAGGAGACTTTAAGCCCATACTCATTTTGTGATGAATAGCAGCATCTGATAGTATTAATCTGTTAGGAACTGTTGAGTGGGGGAAGCCCATTTACTGGATTGTGCTAATGGGTGTGGGTTGTGGGATCTCCACAGCCATTTGTAGACAGTAATCAGAGGAAGGAGACCAAGGATACCAAGACAGCAGATTTTCTGAAACATTGTAGACTTACTATTCAGTCTCTTAAACAGTATAATGCAACATTCATTAGACCCCTGCATACCTAAAAAGGTATTGTTTTCATTTCTGGACTGTTTCATGGGCTGTGTTCTCCCTTTGTAATCAAACAGTTTTAAATTGAAAGTATATTCTGGGCCTAGAAATCACCTTCTTGCAGAGAATCTGGAAAACACTTATATATTCACTTTATTTTATACGTCTCTGCTTTTTTGAGTTTCGCACAGCATGTTACATACTTGAAGAGTTGATGCTCCTCTGACTTCCTTTTCTGACTGGAGAATGTTTTTGTGAAGTGTTGGACACAGCTGTGCATCTATGAAATTACCTGTCCTTATGCATTCCTAGAATGCTCTGAGAGTCAAGTGAGTTTTTAACACAGTGCCTGCTGCTCTCCAGGGTAGCAGTAGTGTGTTGTATTCAGCGTAGTATATTCCAGGCAATATTCCAATCCTGGCAGATTTAACAGTTTTTGCCTTCTTGTCTTGCGTTTTAGTCACAAAAAAACCCCTGGGACAGTGTTAAAAGAAGGGGCCACCCTAAAATCTTCCTTTCACAATTGGAAGAGTGGTATGCAGGGCAGTCCTGTGTAGAGCTACCCTGAGAGCTGTGGGTGAGCTGGTACCTCCACCCAGGAGAGTGCAGCCCCAGACTTAGTCCCTTGGGAAGAATGGTCTCACCAGTGATGGGCCTCTCAGAAGACCCATCAGGAAAGTCTCACCACACCAGCATTTACCTTCTCCACAGCTTTTGAGTTAACATGGCTCTACTGCCTTGTTTCAGAGACAGCTTTGGCATCCCTGCAAGGGCAGTTTTTGCATGGAGACTGCACAGATCAAAGGCTTTTTTTTCTGTGACACTAACATTTAAAACTACTTTTCCTATTTTTTCCCTATTTTTTTCATTTCTTGAGTTTATTTTAAACCTTGTGTCCTATTGCCTTCTTTCTTGAAATGGGTGAAATGCTGTTCTCAAATAAGCAGATGTTTTCAAGACTTGAGAGAAGCTTGTGTTCATCCAAGATGACACTTTTCTTCCTTTACCCATGCTCTTCCTCCTGGAGCCTTTCTATGTGTCAGAGTAAGTAATGGTAACTTAGTGGTAAAATGTGAATGGCATCTTGTCAGTTTTGGATCTTGCAGGTGTGCTGCCTTTCTTGGAGCCACACCACAGCTGACAATAAGTAAATGTGTACTTTCTAAGAAATGAGTTTAGGAAAAGCTGTGGTTGGGGATGACTCTGCTCGCAAATTATGTTTTGTAGATTTTTTTCTTTTGTTTCTGGCTTCCCTCTGCTATTAAATATGTTGGAGTTTACATCTGGCACTTCCAGCTTTTTTGCTGATCTTACTTTTGAGCAGATGGACACCTCTTAGTCAGTGACTGTTAACTTAGTCTAAGCAATATTCATATTAAATTTAGACCAAAGTCCTTGCTAAACCCTACCAGATCTTACTCCCATGTACTATCCCATGTTTCTGACTGACTTGCAAATATGGGACACTCAGCAAATACTAAGGCAATATTAGACCAGGGTTTTTTTGTTAGATAGTTTAGGTAATTTGGTTGGTTGTTGGCTGTGGAACTGGACACTATAAAACACTTCATCAATAATCATTGAGGGGGAAAAAAGAGAAAGAAAAGATGTTTTCAACCTGGCAAAGACAGTTCTGAAACCAGCAGTGATGTGGCTTCTCTGGGTCTGCCTTGCTGTAGTCCTATGACAACAATCACTGTTTTGTAAGTGGAGTTACCAGACAGGTATTGTCCACTATTTGTGCCCAAATCACAAACTGGCCACAGAAAGCTTGGAATCACAGTTGCTCTAGGTGATGGCACAATAACAAACAGATTCATTGCTGAGTTTGATTTTTTTTTTCTATCTTTACTGTAGAGTTTTAGATTTTCAATGTTCTTGTCAAATAGTTAATAAAATCTTGACAATTACTTTTGAGATCCTGTGAAACAGGAGAATCACAAAATCATGGAACTTGATGAGTTGGAAGGCAACTACAAGGATCACAGAGTCCAACTCCTGGCCCTGCACAGGACACCCAAGGAATCTCACACACCATGTGCCCGAGAGCAACACTTCTTGAATTCTGTGAGGCTGGTGCTGTGACCACTTCCTTGGGGAGCCTGTTCCAGTGCTCATTTACCCTCTGTGTGAAAAACCTCTTCCTCATATCTAACCTAAGCCTCCCCTGAATCAGCTTCTTTCCACTTCCTTGAGTCCTGTAACTGGTCATGAGAGTGAAGAGATCAGTGTCTGCCCCTCTGCTTCCCTATCATGAGGATGTTGAAGACCACAGTGAGGTCTCCCCTCAGTCTCCCCTTCTCCAGACTGTACAGCCTCAACTGCTCCTCATATGGCTTCCCCTCCAGAAGAAAAAGAAAGTACAAGCAATCTCGGTCTTTCAGCTCTATTCATATTTCCTTGTTATGTATGATGTCTATTAAATTGTTACTGTTTTCAAAAGTTAGTTTTTTCCAGTGTAAAATAAAAGTGTAACAACATCCATTCCCACTGAAGTTTCTACATAAAATTCATAATATCATGCATGTAAAGGTACTCTATTGAAAAAAACCTTCAAATTAGCAGTTAAAAAACACAACTAAAAAAACCCCAAACAAACCCAAACCAAACAATCCACATCATGCTTCTTAACCTTTCCCATTTTTGTAAGTTGCCTTACAAGGAATTGTGCTCCCTCATGCTGCTTTTACCAGCAGATGGCATACTCATTGCCCGTGCTTACTGCTGTGCAGTAAATAATCACATTCTAAAGCCAGTATGAATACTTCTGTAATGTTTTTAGGTCTTAGTTCTTAATGTGAAACATATATTTCTAGTTTTCTCTGTGATCTTGCTTGGAGTTCAGCTCTTCAGCTCTGATGACTGTGAAAGACGAATCCCTCAGTGTGAAATGAGCTCAGCAAACTTCAGATCTCCCACTGTCAATGAAGGAGCTCATTCAGAAGGAAAAGCTCATTCAGATCAAGAACTTTCTCAGATTGAAGACCACAGATAGTGATCATTTTATGAAAATGCTTAGCATTAACTCTGCAGAGCTAGTAGGGAAAAAACCAAGATCATTACACATAGCTAGATTTGTGCATAAATTATCACATCCCTAGATACAGATAGGAAAATCAGCCTGACAGATCATGTATTCTCTGTATTTTCTGGATATCTCCAATAGGCCTGAGCTTCTCCTGTTTAGAAGCTGCAGTATAAACCACAGTAAGACCTGGAGTAGTGCTGCTTGCTCTCTCAGAGCACAGCATGGAATAAAAAGACCTGAGACCTAATCGAGTAGTCTGACTCACTTGTCAAATTTAGTATATATCAGGTTTTTTCCCTGTCTCAGTCTGTGCTGTGACTGTCTGTTAGGAATATAGGAGTGCAGTAGCAGGTAGTTTGACAAAGCAAATCAGTATTGTCTGTCTAAAAATACTTTCAAGTGTTCATACAAGTTAAGTCCCAGTGTGGCATTTTTCCTTTCTCAGAGATGGGAGAAAAAATTGCAGCTTTCTAAGTGACTGTAGAACTCATGGTATATCATAAATCAAGAGACCTGAAGTTTACTTCTTAATTTTGTCCCTGAACTATGTGAAGACTGACTGTGGTAGTCATACTCAGGTGCTGTGGACAACCCATGATTTGGATTATCCAGTTGCAGTAATGTAATGGCATTTAATTCTTTTTGTCTTTCTTCAGCTTTCCATCAAGGCCAAGTGTGCCAGTAGGGAATCTAACGTCAGTGATTTATTCAGTGTGGTCTTCATTAAAATTCAAAACCAGGCCACCAACTCTCTTAAGTAAGCTAGTAAGATAATAGCCAGATGTTAATGTAAATACTAAAGGGATCACTCAAATTAATTTGAAAATAACAGTAATAGAGATGAAAAGCTGGGATTAGCCATTCGTGAAATTGTGTAAGTCCTTCAGATTTCTGAGTTGTATTAAAGTACACATGAGGACCTTTCTATTAAACAACACCTGCATGCATCTGCATGGGCAAAATCTTTTCATATATGCAAATACTGGTAAATATGGGTAAATACAATCAAATACTTTTCATCTCATTTAATTGTGGTGGAGTAGCAGGGCTCTCCATGCTTACTGAAAGCAGCTCTTTGTCACCACTCTTTAAAAAAAACACAACCCAAACAACAAACAAAAAAACAGAAAATGCCCCTAACCATAGACAGCTGCCTGTCTTATTGTGATTACTAAAAACAGTTGGACAAATTCTGCTTTGAATGAGTGTAAATTATGAGGAATTTTACTGAAAACAGACAGGTCTCTCCAGATCTACTGTGTATATGTTAAGGCAGCATTGGAGTGCTGTTGAGGAATTGCAATTTGTAGATCCTAGGAGTGCTGGTGAAAAACTGCAGTTTGTAGATCCCATCTATAGAAAGTTTGAGGGAAATAGCTGTGGGAACTGTAGTTTCCACATATATATACATGTATTTCTACATGTATATATATGTATATATATTCTACATACATGCAACAGTGTTGGGTTGCTGTAACACTGCTTGAAATAAACTATAGCAGTTCTCTTTTGTGGTATCCTTGCTAGTGTACATGCTGCTGGATCTGGCAATAAATTGACTTCTATTAGACTTGAACCTCTGTAGGAAGCTGAATGTCTCAACAAAAAGTGTAAGCCAAGCTGGTGAAATACTGCCTGCCATCTTTAACAAAGCTCCTTGTCAAGTGGGAATGAGATGCTTTCAAGTACTGCCATGTCGCTTTAGAAGTGTGTGTTTTATGATTGCTAAAACATTTTTGCCAGTCCTAAATCCAGGAATGCTTATAAGTTAAAAGTTAAAATGTTGTGGGGAAATTAAGTAAATGACATTTTGATTACCCCTCTGAGTTTGGCTTAATGATTGACACAACCCTCAAATTCTGAGGAAAAAGAAGAGGCGAGGAGTAGTCTTTTGCCTTTTGTCACCTCTGTTGAGCAGTACCCCCCTCTGCAGGGCTGCTTATCACATGGATGTGGGTTAATTAGAAGAATTTGAGGCTGAGGATGTGGAAAGGAATTTAAATTGCATCTGTATGGATTATGATCTGGTGGAGTTCATTAGCATGCAGGCACAATTCCTGTGCCTTTCTGCCTCTCTGCCCAGAGCTTGCAACTTCCAGGCATTTTCACACTCCCTCAGATCTGTTGTGCCTTATGGGCCTCGCCCGCATTTTCATATTAGCACAGTTTAATTAGGCAAGGAGAGATTGCTGTGACTCCAGAATGATCTATGGTTATGATAGATCAATATTTATTACAGGGAATTTTTTTCAAATAAATGTCTGCTCTGTTGGACAGGTTTGCTCATTCAGAGGCCCTAGAGCCATTTAAGAAACAATTAAATCCTCTCTGGTGTGATGTGGAATATTAAATAGGATTAACCATATATTCTCTCTAGTTTCATCTGCATTCCTCTGCTTCCATCTGATATAGAGGTTTGATAGAGGGGGTTGGGTTCAGGGGCTGCCTCCCTTTCCTTGCAGCATTGCAGAGCCTAGTGGGAGAATGTCAAATGGGCCAAGGCATTGGCCAAAAATTATCAAATTATCAAATGTAAATATGTAGCTGTAAAGTAATTTGCAAGCACTGTGCTGGGAAAAAGTTTCTATAGCATAATTCTGTTAAATTTATTCTGATTATCTGAATTTGATGTAAAAGGTGAGTGTGACTTAGTCTAGAATTCTAAACACTTACGTGAGAGGCTGGGTTTACAAAGGCCATCCAATAAATGCCACATGAGGAGCAGTTGCATGATCAGGTGATTGTTCATTTTCATTTAATGATTTTTCTTCTCAAATTAATTTTAGTGTTTTTTACAAGGGAAGCAGTTTTCCCTTTTGGGAACATGTTAGAACTATATGCAAACACTGCTTATTTATAAACGTTCACAAAGATCTTGAAACAGAAACCATAAATCAAAAATTTTTAGCAGAAAAAGCCAAAGACTTAAAGTTTAGTGCATTTTCCTTATGTATGGCTCTATTTATGTTTATAATACTGCATATAAGAAATATTTCTGGTTTTAAATTTGCATTTCTCAGGTTAATGAGTTATGATCTGCACAGTAATGTAGCTTCGTGGAAGTGTAGCCATTTCGAAAAAGTTCAGTGAAGATCATAATCATAAAGTTAAAAAGTATGCTCAAACTGGTAGATATATATGATTTGGCTAGTACAGCATACATGAATCTCTCTTTTCTTTGTTGGAGCCTTCAAATAGAAACTGAATTGGTAGCAAGTCTTGTGTGTAAAATTTTTTCCTTTTGGAAATCAGTCAAAAATTTGTGCTTGATCCCAATGAAGGCACAGTCAACCCTTCCATTGTTTATTTCTCTTCTCCATAGGTAAGTACTTTTGTCTTAAGCTAAGAAAGAACTCTTGTGCAGCTCTGCAACTTAGAACTAACATCAGTCATAGATCCATTCATTGACATCTGGTGAGAGTTCTCCTTTTAGTGTAATTCCCTTAGAAAATTAAGTGTGCCAAACTTAAAATCTATCATGGTTCATATGGAAAAAAATTAAAATCCTGCAACTCTGCCTATAATACACAAAAGCAGAAGCTTCCAGTGGAAATCTAATGGCAACATTTATATTTCTTTAGTCGAGAGAAAATATTAAAAGTAATGAAATTTCTATTGCCCAAGGAGAAAATAAATACTACGTTGTTTTAATCTTTGCGGGTGAAAATGCAACTATGTTGTTACCATGTTCCTTAAGCATGCCCCTGTGTTGCTTTGTTTCAAATTACGATAGTGATTATAAAAGTGTTCTTGAATTATGTCCCTTTAATACTGGGAGGGTTAAATGTCTCACCAGTGCCAACACTTTGTCATTGTAATGAAGTACAGTTCACAAGTGCCTGTAATTACACAGCCTGTGTGCAATCAGCAAGATTTCTAAAGGGAGTCTATCACATCTAAAATAAAACTTTCTCCATTTCACAGTCTTTATTTCACCTGACATTTTGCCAGCCAGGGAAAAAACTTTCTGCAGAAAGCATACAGTATCCTTGGTCTCCTTTAGACTAAAGAAGGTGGAAAATTAAGTTATTATAAATCTGCTTCTAATTATGTTAACGAATTATTACATCATGTAGATGAACCTGCTCCAGATCTTAGATATTTCTTTTATTGTTTTAGCAATTTGCTCTATTTGTTATGCCTGAAAAATGTTTTTGATAATCCATGTTGATCATACTTGCTAATGAACCAATGCCTACAATTACTGCACTTCGGCATATATCTTCAGAACACACAATGTTAGAGGGTTGCTAATGAGCTCAACAGTAGTTGAAGACACTAATTAATTTAATCAGTTATTTTGTCTGCCAAAGTATAGGAGGATGGATGTTGGAAAATGCTGGAGTATTTAACCTGTGGCTGTGTATTTAAGGAAAACAATTGGTTGTCGGTCGGTTTCAGAAACACTGGTAGTGCAAAATGTTTTCTGAGTTATAAAGGCAGTAGATATTTAGTACCTTACTCAGATCAATTTATTGTGAAGCAGCATGACACTTTGTGCTGTGAATCTTAATAATGCCCAGAGGCCTTCTCATGAAAATTGCTCATTTAATTTTCACTGGATTATGTTTTTCATTTAAACAACAATAAAAATGTGAAGTTAAGTGCAGAGCTCAAATAACTTACAAAGGTCCTTTCCCAATATTCTTAACCTTATTTTGAAATATTAATCTTTTTTAAATGCAGCTTCACATTTCAAAGATAAATTTAATTTTATTTTTTGTGGGCCTTATGTGGAAAGCTGATTGTTTTTAGTTCTCTTAGTCCAGCCAGAGCAGTGACCTTACCACCAAAGCATATAAGATGTTTTTTAACAGAAAATGCCTGTCAATCCAGCAGCTTGGAAAAAAGAGGACAACAAACACAACTTGTGCTATGTCCGTGATTTCCAAGGTCAAAATAAAGGGACCCAGAATAACACTGAGATCTGTGAGATCTATGTGGTTGGAAACCAGACATGTAGAAGATGTACTTTGTCATTGAGATGGATATTGCTAATGGAATTGCCTGTGAGAGCGTTGTCTGCCAGATAATGAATAGATCAGCTCTAGCACAGCCTCCCAGGCTGCAGACCCCACCCTCTCAGGCAGAGGAGGGTGATGTGTTAGTGACAGCAGTTCTCAGGGGAGAAACGATAGAGACTGAGGAATATATCAAGGGGCAGATCAGTGGTAAACAGACACACTAGATGGCTTTTACTCACCTTCTATCAATCTCTGGATGTCCCCCCTGGCTATAAAAGAATAAAATGGCAGAAAATTACTGTCATATCATTCACTTCTACATAGGCTGAAAGAATGTCCTTCAGTTCCTTAAGGTTTAATTATGTCCAGTTTTTGTGGCTGCTGCTGGAAGAAGCCCTGAAGAGGGAGGGAGCCTTTTTTTTTCCCTTTTTTTCCTTCATTTTTCTACCTGTTAGTGTGCTCTTTCCATCAAAATGGACCCAGGCACCAATCCATAGGGCTGGAGCTGTGATCTTCTCACACCTCTTGTGGTACCTGCTCATGCCTTCTGACAGGCTCAAGCGTGGAGTGAGAATGGCCAACCCACTAAGATGGGGGTGGCCAGAGACCCCCTCAGTTTTCACAGCTACCAGCTACTTTCTTGCTCTCTCAGTTATAAGTACAGAACACAGAAGCCAAAATAGACACAGGCTTTAAAATGAGAGCCAAGTTTGCCCACTACTTTTCCTTATTTTTTGATTGAAACTCATCAAGGTAAGGCTGCAAGAAAAGTGCTCCAGAATCACTCTGGATGTTGCATAAAAGGCTTGGATTTGTTTCTTGTGCAACTTCGTTTTGAGATGGCTTTTAAAACAAGACCACCCCAAAGTGCTGGACTTGGTTCATCCATCCATCCTGCAGCCAGCCCTCGAAGAAAATGAGAGGAGGAGAAGCAGGTGATGCAGGAGACTAGAGGAAACTTTCTTTTCCTTGGTGTTACTCAAAGGCTCACTGAGTGGGCTTGATTCATTACTAGCAAAAATGTTTTATTGGTTATATCGAACCGCAGTGTAACAAGAGGTGATTTCCCCCATGGAGCATCCGGGTGTGGTCCTGTTCTGAATCCATGGGTCAGGGAGTCAAAGAGCCCCTGGTGTATGTTTGACCTGTTGGAAACCCTTGTTCCCATTGTCACACTTACTTGGACTTGCTTTTATGTTTCTTATGTTACTCCACATCTTTTGAGGGTTTCCCCTCTAGTTAGACTCTTGGCCAACAGCCTAGGAAATACATAATTGTCATAAAAGTCCACTGGATTACTGTAAAGGCCAGAACTAGATGTTTCACAGGAAAATTTTAAGCTGAGAGGGGTAATTTTAAATGAGACTTTGTGTTTTATTGTATTTATAGAAGAAACGAAAGCAATTTGAGCACTAGAAATGTAACTAAAAACCAATGTTTACTACAGACTTTTAACTTCCCATACTTCTTTCCTAGGGGAAACAAATTACTATAGGCAAATGATAAAACACATAGAACAAGCTTAAGAATAAAAACCCTGAAAATGGCTTATTTGTGTCTGAACTCCTGGGCCATTCCCATGATATGGTTATGACTTAACTTTGACAGGTATAACTACAAATGATCTTAGAATGTCAGATGAATTCTCATTAGAAATACAGCCAAATCTCAGGAGGAAATAAAATATTTTTTTTTGTCAGGAAATTATATTATGTTTGTATCCATTCTATTGATTTCCTTTGCTAGACCACTTCACCTATATTGCCATGGAGCCAATGTTGTCTTATGCTTGTTCCTGCTCTACACAGAAAGCAGAGATGGCAGCTCATGATAGGCCTACGTGTAAGCCTTGCTTAAACTACTTAATGTACTGTTATAGAAGGTAGCCAGGTTTTTTTTAGAAGAATCATGCAGAAATATGATACTGAGTGAACATGAGATAACAATGTGAGAAACTCAGCTAATTATCATCAGACTTGAGCTCCAAACCTTCACCAGCTCTGTTGCCCTTCTCTGGACATGCTCCAGCACCTCAATGTCTTTCTTACAGTGTAGAGTCCAAATATGAAAGAAGGATTTGAGGTGTGGCCCCACTCATGCTGAACACAGGAGGACAATCCCTGCCCTGGTCCTGCTGGCCACACTATTGCTGGTACAGGCCAGGGTGCCATTGGCCTTCTTGGCCACCTGGGCACTGCTGGCTCATGTCCAGCTGCTGTCACCAGCACCCCCAGCTCCTTTCCTGTCATTCTGCCCCAGCCTGTAGCGCTTCTGGGAGTTGTGGCTGAAAATGAGTACTTGACTTGTTGAACTTCACACCACTGGCCTCAGCACATCAATCCAGACTGTCCAGGTGTCTTTGTAGAGCTTTTATCCCCTCCAGTGGAGCAAAACTCCCGTCCAGCCTGGTGTCTTGCACAAACAGACTGAGGGCATGCTTGATCCCCTCAAGCAGATCAGGTTTAAGACATTGGGCAGGACTGGCCCCAGTACTGCACCCTATGAACAGTGCACCCGTCCAAGCCTCAAGAAGATAGTTTCTACAGAAGAATTACGTGGCAAATGGTGTCAGAAGATTTGCTGAACTCCAGGTAGACAACATCCATGGCTTTTCCCTCATCCGCTAAGTGGGACACTTTGTCACAGAAGGAGATCAGGTTAGACAAGCACATTCCTTGGGGCACATTCTTTGGTTGGCTCCCTCACTAGCTGTGCCAGAACATTATCTTCCACACACTCTAGGAACCTCCTAGGCTGTTTTGTCTGTGTTGTGTTGCATTTCCAGCAGACATCCATTAATTTGATGTTCCCCACAAGAACAAGTGTAAGTAATTCTCCTAGCTGCTTATAGAATATCTAGTCTGCTTCTTAATCCTGGCTGGGTGGTCTATAACAGTCTCTCACCAGGATATCTGCTGTGTTGATCTTCCCCCTGATTCTTACCCATTAACACTGAACCCTATTGTGACCATCATTAAGCTCCAGTAACCGAAACACTTCCTAACTTGCAGGGCTACCCAAAAGCCTCTCCTTCTTTGCCTATCCCTTCTGAAGTGTGTATAGCTATCCATTGCAGCATTCCAGTTTCAAAAGTTGATTTTAACGTAACCTGTGGGACTTGTTGCCTTTTTTTCTCTATTGACCCTCAAGGCATCTGAGAACTAGACTAATCACTGGTTGCCAGTGGCGCTTGAGTTAGTAGTGCAAGAACTTGAGAGATGTCAGAAGCAGCAGTATTCACCCTTAGGGATAAGAGTAGAAGTCTGACCAGGCAGCTTCTTTATATTTAGCAAATCCCTTTGTCTGGTCTTGTAAAATATTTGTTATGCATTTATTTTTGTGTCAGTTGATAAGCCCTGTGTGGTACAAAAGGAGATCACAAAAGACAGGCATGAATAAAATCAGACATGCTAGGAGGTAGGAGAGGGAAGTGAAGTAACTTTCCTTTTCATCTTTCACTTGTCCTTAAGTTGTCACTGGGTAAGTATCTGATATGATTGGATTTGTCTTCAACAGCAGAAGAGAGCACGAACTAGAAGGTAGTGTTTGTGGACCAAAGAAGGGTGCAAATCTGGGTTCTGATTTGCATAGACACTTAGAGGAATAAGCTGTGAGAGTTTAAAGGTAGTGTTTTAAAATAATTAGCACCTTCACAAACATTTTTCCCTAAAATGCATTTTCAACATTAACGTAAGGCACAATAAAAAGCTAATACATGGGATGAATAGATATGAAATCAAGGGATTGTCTTCTGAAATTTTTGTAATAACTTTAATGTTATAAAAATTGTATCTATAACTTTAGTAAAGTTCTATTACTACGTGGTTGTGTCTGCTTGTGAACTTCTTACTCAGATGACTCATTCCATGGTCATAGAAATTTGGCTGGATCATGTCCTTCAAGATGTAAACACTTGTATTTTCATGTTTGGGGTTTTTTTTTACAGAGATGTAAAATTAGCACTTTTAAGCGTGCAGTTTTTTAAACTTTCCCTCTGTGTTCCAGTTTGTCTTAGCCTGATTTTGTTGAGAAGAGCTTGAATGAGGTGGTGGAAAAGGACATAGACATCAGCAGGTGCCTGGACCTAAATTAGAAGAATTAAACCTAGGCCTTTAATTTAACTTGGCTTCAAGCATTCTAATGAAGTACTGTTTCTTCTTTCAACTGTTTGCAACAGCTCTTGATCCATGTGATAGTGTAACCAGAGAGTTTATGCTGGGACCACGGTTGTACACACAGGTTATAGAACTCAGTCCACAGAGGCTGTTAAGTTGCTAAAGACATTCTCAAGCAGAATTTTTGGGGCCTCTTGCTAAGTGCAGGCTAAACATAGGATGTGAACCTAATGTTGCTGTGCCAGTTTACATGAGATGGAATCTGTGCCATGGGTTCAGTTTCCATGTAACTTGCAATGGGATAGAGAAGTATATGAGAGAGGATTAATAATTTATGTCTGAATTCACAATATTAAACCAAGAACCAAATCACAATTAACTTATTCTTGAAGTCAGAAGAAAATTCACGTTATGGTGCACAGTGGATACATTACTTCATTAAAATCTGTCAACATTAAGTTGCTTTGGGCCTGCTAATGAGCAAGTTAAAATACTTTCAGCAGTGTGAAAAATCCTATATTTTTATCTTGTAAGATACATTTTCTAGACTCTTGTTTTTAATTAATCCAGTACGTTTGTTCACTTCACTGAAGTCAGTGAAGAAAACATCTGTTGTCTAAAGACCAGTTGGATCTGCCTTTATTCTGCAACTTAGGATGTTTCTTTGGTTTCCAGCGCATGATAGGTGGTGCATGAGAAATGCACACAATCAAATTATTTCTGTATAAATATTGAAGGACATTCTGCCCCTCTGCTCCACCCTGGTGAGATCCCAAATGGAGTACTGCATCCAGCTCTGAGGTCCTCATTAAAAGAAGGGAATTTCTTGGTGCTTTTTATTGGAACAGCCTTTTGGAAGCAAATCCAGAGCAGGTCATCAAGATGACCAGAGGGATAGAACACCTTTCTTATGAGGAAGGGTTGAGAGAATTGAGTTTGTTCAGCCTGGAAAAGGCTTCAGGATGACCTAATTGAGGCCTTCCAGTACATGCAAGAAAGATGAAGAGTGACTTTTCACAAGAGCGTGGGGAATGCAAGATCATGAGACAATGGGGAATGGGTTCAAACTAAGAGAGAGTAGGTTTAGATTCAATATTGGCAGGAAGTTCTTTGCTGTGAGAGTGGAACAGATTGCCCAGAGAAGTTGTGGATGCCCCATTCTTGGAACTGTTCCAAGGCCGAACTAGATGGAGGCCTCAGGACCCAATCTAGCAAAAGATGTCCTGCCCATGGCAGAGGGGCTGGGAAGAAGTGATCCCTAAGATCCCTTCCAACCCAAACCATTCTATGATTCTATAATCTTCTGTAGTACTTCTGTTGTTATTATTGCAAATCATGTGCAATAGTTTTAACTGGAACAAAGATCCAGTTGCATACCAAGTTATAAAATGCAAGTATTTCCTAAATTCTCATTAAACAACTTTACAAACAAGAATGGAAGCAGTAAACAGACTTTGCCTTATTTGAAGTGAAGCTGTTTGACAACTTTTTTCACAACACCCAGAGAATAACAAAAACGAGCAAATATATTAGCTAGGGAGATTCTAAGTTGGAAGAAAATAAATTGCTTCTGGGTAGGAATTAATTTGTGACACACAAACTATTCTGCAAGATGTCAAGAGATACTCTGTGGACAGAACCTTGATTTTGTGTCTTGCTGAGTCATCACAGTTCCAAGTGCATCCAGACATCTTTGTAAGATCATCTATAAAGAGATGAAATGAGTCCCTGCAGGATCTAGCAATCCCTTGAACTTTTGCTATAAAGGACTGGAAGGTGAAATAGTAACCTTGGTACTGCCTCTTTCTGCAAAGATTATTTATCTAGCACTAGTATCAGCTCTGAAGAGGGAAAAAAAGGGGAAGGAGTGAAGGGGTGGACTAATGCTGAACTATTTGTACTAAGGGTGTGCTGAAGAACCCAGAGGTCCATTAAGATACAAAGTACTCTTGCTATTAGTGTCCCAGCCATCATTTAGAGGTCTGATGTCATACCCACAGGATCAGTGTGGCCCCCAGTGCTCCCTCACTGCCCTACTCTCCAGGGAATAGTTGTGGTTTGGGTTTTTTTGTCAGAAATGTTCTTTACTATTTAGACAAGACATCTATCATTTGGAGGTACAGCAGGGCATGGATGACAGTGCTGCTTGGAGGCAGAGGAGAATGAACAGAATTAAATGTTAGACACTTAACACTGTTACAGAGGGAATACCCTCTGACTTTTCTGTCCTTTCCATTTCCCTGCAGAACCTGGATTCACAACTGCCTGCAGTTTCTCCATTATATTTGACACTAACCTCCTTAGCAAGTTTTCAAATTGTGGATCGACGCAAGTGAGAAATGACCTAAAGGATATGGCAGTAGGGCTGAGATTGGTATTAGTTTAGGAACCACAAATCAAACTTCCAGGCAGGAAATAGCATGTGGAACATAGAGCAGCATAAGATATTGGAGAAAGAAAATGGAAAGAGTTATTTAGCCTCAATTTCTTTTCTATTACACTATTTCTGGAATTGTATTTTAAAGTATTTAAGCTAGGCTTTAATCACATAGGTGATTACCTATTAAAAACTAGGTTACCACCAGTTGTAGAAGTTTTTAAATTACAGTTTTTGACAGATAAGTACTGTTGGTCTCACCTGGTACAGTACCCAGGGACTGTGCAATCTTACCAAGTTCTCAGTATTTCAGTATTCCAGCAGCTGATTTAGGATAAAAAAGGACATTAGTTTTCTCCGTAGAACTTCAGTTTGTTTTGTAGTTCATTGCTTCCATTGATTCTGTTTGAAATGCAAATAATGACAGAAACATAGGCCAGCAGCTGCAGCTGTGAGACACTTACTCCAAATGTAAATGTGGCACACACTAGGGACTAGCCACCACTCCTTGTGGCCTGGAGGGGTTTTGATAGGAATAAAGCAAGCAAATGTTCCCAGGAGCTCAGGGAGTGAGCTGGAAGGCACACTTGAAGGAAACCAAAAATATAATTTTGACCTTTGTTACTGAAAATAAAGATTACAAAGCTGCTCAAAAGTTTTAGCTAAACATATTTTAATTGAAAATGCCCTTTCAATAGAATTCACATTTTGATGAAATGTCTTATTTTTCTTTACATGGAGAATTTTTCAGATGCAAGCAAGCATGTAAAATCTTACCTCTTTTTTGTTGCCCCCACAATTTCCAAATTGAAATGGTGTAAAAAATTAATTCCATTTAAAAGCCTTTACCAGAAAAGCATTATTTTCCATCTAATGTAAGACATTATCAGGGACATTTTCACAAAGGTCTCCTTTCCCTTAGTGTATTCTGGAGTGGGGTGAGAGGAGGAAGCTGAGGCATGAGCACTTATCCTGGCCGTAAGTAGCAGTGACAGCTGTGGCCTGATGTGCTGATACTGCCCATATCCACTCCACTGGGGGACTTGAAGACAGAGAATGTCCCAGAGGCATCCTTAGCCTCACACACCTAATGCACGCTGTGCTCATGGGCAGCTCATGCTGCTTTTGTGTTAATTGTTGATATCGCGTGTTTGTGTCACTTCACTTGCCTCTCGTGTGGATCCTTGCTCCTGAAAATTTCCATTTGGACAGACAGGAGGCAAGGATCAAGAAGAGAAAGGAATGAGTGAAGAAATGAGGGCAGTTTTGTAATTAATCAGCACACACATATTCAACATTTTGTCATGCTGGTGGTGCAAAGGAAATAAAATTCCATGGTGTAAAGTGGGACAGGACACCTTATCCTCATCATAAGGTCAGAGACCCAAACCTTCCCAGGAGATCTGGGTTCTTCCTGCTTTCCTATTTCCTTCCAAGCCACCAGGAGCTGCGTCTATCCAGCAGTGAATTTGGCCAAGTGAAGACAGATCCTTGCAAGCCATCAGACTGTACCTCAATGATGCAATTTGTGTGACCTGTGTTCACATCCTGCGTTTATAAACAGGAAAAATTCAAACATTGGAATTAAGTTGCTCAGGGCCAGAATTAAAATCTTTTGTGGTTCAGAAGGGTTTAGAATTTACTGCCACACGAACTGTGGAGACCTGTAATCCACAATTTAAATTTAAATGAACCTATTGTTTAGTATATTATCTGATGTTGAGATAAGAAATGAATGTTTTCTTGGGATGAAAATAAGATAAAGAAGCACTATAGAAACTGTAAGTATGCATAAGTCTGATAATAGTGGAGTAGATAGTACCCAGATACTTCGAATGGGTAGGAAAAATGTGAGCATATTAATGTTGGCATGGATGAACATTCAGAGAAAATGAGAGTGAAGCCCCACCTCATAGGTATGTTAATACATAGGAATGTTAATACACGGAAGTCAAATAAGGGAAAAGAGAACTGCATCAGTATAGTTAGAACTTAAGGTCAGACCTACTAATTGATTTTTTGCTCATGAATATATCCTTCCCACACACTTGGTGTGCATATACAACTCACGTGTCTTGAAAATTGACATAGGCTTCAGAAGATATAAATGATCCCTTAATATCATAAGAACTCTCATCTGACTCAGTTGAATATTATAAGGTGTTTCTGAGAGTTTCTTGCATTACATGAAATATTGCAATGCCAGTTGAATTCTCAGTATCTCTGAGTAAATGAAAGCAATTAATAGAATTCAAAGGAGAGTTGCATGGCATGTATTCTAAATATTTGAAATAAGAACAAACATACTGTGTCTTGATAATATAAGTCCCCATGCTTTCACCTCAGTGATTTGTTTAAAGTTGCAGATCAAGATCAAATACTCACGAACAGCAAATAGATTGAATCTATAAAAAATGAGAGCTATGCCAAAGAACATGTGGTTTTGTTTTATAACAACCAGTCCAAGGACAGTTTGCAAATAAGTGTGTCAGTTTTCTGGAGATTCTTTCAAATTATTTTTTATTCTTTGGCATATAAAAGAGGAAGAGCTTTCCCTTGGTTTTTCCTCGGTCCAATAAATATCATTTGAGAGTTTTTTTGATGAACAAATCAAATATTAGTGTCAGGGTCTAATACTCATACCAGCAATATCTTTGTTTAGAATTTGATTGGACTCTACCCCATGCTTTGTTGTCACCTAAATTAAAAACAAAAGCACAGGCACTCTTTCACATTATTTGGAGAAAAGAGGCCAAAGAAGACGTGTTGGAAATCCAGCAATCTTGCTGAGACCCTCAGTATGAATTAAGGGATGCTAGGGAGGGGGTCAGAGACTTTGTCTGGAAATCTCAATCTGATTTATTCCTGCCCTGTTAGTGATTTCCTCAGGCACTGAAAAATATGGGTCTGGTCCAAAAGGTTTTTACTGGAAACGATGGGGAAGTAAATTCACCCCAGCAAATCTGCCGATTGTCACAGATGATGGGTCCCAAAATTGAAGTGCAGCCTCCCTGTAGATTCCTGATGTGAACTATCCTGAGAAGACCAAAGCCCTTTCTTTTCTGGGTGGTACCTGCTCTAGTTAAGGGTGATCTTCATGCATTTCTAAAATCCCCATGACATAAGCTCAGAATGTTTCCAGCACTGCAGTCCTAGTGAAAGGATAAACATACCTTTTAAAAATAATTTTATATTCTTAGCTATGTGCAGAGAATATGTAAACCTCTTTATGGAAATATACTCCTAAGTCTCCTACCCCATGCCTACCAGCAGTTATATTCAGTTTTAACTTCAGCATTCATAAAAAATGAATGAAATTTTGCCCAATGGCCTATTAAAAACTGAGTAGCAGCATATGGGATTTAGCCATGTAGCTAGGCTTATGTGGGAACAGCCACTGTAACCAATGGCTCTTTTTATAATCACTTTACTTTTTCTGGGTGTTTAAAAATCAACCGTTTCAGTGCCAATTCTTTTGCAAATGAGCAAGGTACGTGTTATCTGGGTTGGGTGGGGTTTTTATCAGCCTAGGTAGGACTGCATAGTAGTGAGAGGAGTGGGATATGAAGCACTTCCTGTGGCAGAGTGTGAGCTAGAAGCTGAATGACAGTAATTTCATGTATCAGCTGTGGAAAAAACAATACCTGAATAAAAACCTGTGCAGTGACTGTACTTTGAAGCAGAGGTCTCCAGAAATGGCCTTTAAGAAATGCAGGCAATATAGAATACTCAGATAACACAGTGAAATCTCACCCTTTGAGCAAAGGTGATGTTTGTGCCACCTGTGCAGACCTAGTGCATACTCTTCACTGTAAGACAGATAGAGCTTGAGGCACATTCATTCTGAATTTGTACAGTGCTTGGCTGCCCTAATGCTACTTTTAGACTTGATTTCCTTTATTTACTGTGTTTACATCTGTTCTTGGAAAATACACAATTGTACATCATAATATCTGAATCAGGAAGATGTTTTCCTCTTGCTTTGTCTAGAGGTCTCCTTGAAAGTATGCTGAAAGGGACCTCCTTTTGTGCATGTCTGTCCAAGGACACACTATTAAAGCCTCTTAATATCCTCATGGAGTCTTGCCAAATACTACAAAATTCCATTTTTGCCACTTTAGATTCTGCAGAATTATTGAGGGGAAAGCCTGCAGGAATTTTTGAGACTTAGATAAATAAAAATGTAGATATTGGTTATTGATAGATAATTTATACTTTAAATTTTTCCACAGAACTGCCATTTATCTACCGAATTTACCACATTCCCTCATTCTCAGCTATGTGAGAGCTGATAGTTTTTTTCAATTTTATCTGGATTTTCTCCTTTAAGAAATTCCAAAGACCTGTTCTTACTTCTTGTGTTCCTCATTTTTTTTTTTTAATCAGGGGAGGCATAGCATTAAGATAATTTCAACAGTATGACCCCTTGGGGCTACAGGTGAGAGCCTCCAGACTTCAGAACTCCAGGAGCATATTTCCAGGTGCAGTCTGTGCACAGAGGCAAAGGCAAAGCCTGATGCTTGCTAGGGAAAGAGGCCAAAAACTGTTCTAAATCCTCTGATTTAAATAGAGCCTTTATATCTCTAGTATCCACTCTGTATTGCTCAAGAGATACTACTTAAATAAATTGTCAGTGTCCTTATGAAGTCCCTAGGTGGAATTTGGATACAAGACATCTTTTAAAACACATGAAATGAAACAACTGTACTTTAATTGCAGTCCTCATTGCTGTATGCCTGTATCAGCGCATCAGCTCTGCTAAAAATACTCTCCCAACACATTTATACATTTTGGTTTTGACACTTAAAAATGTGTCATCTTGGCAGTCCTTTGCTGGAGGCTACTTGGTATCAATTGCCAGATGTAATTAGAAATCTGAAATTTGTTTAAAATGTTGGTGATGACCGTTCTTTGTGCTTTAACCCTAAGTTTTCTAGGTTTCAGATACAGAAACGGGAGTTGCCAGAGGTAATTCTTTTTCACAGCATGATGTGTCATCTGTATGATGAAACCAGCTTTAATTATTCAGTTGGCGCCTGCAAACAGTTGCTTAGTGATTGTGTCCTTTCTGTTCAAATCTGCAGTAAAACTCATTTGTGTGCTAGGTCACTTGCTGTTTTAAGTCAGCATGACCCTTCTGATTTCATTGGTATACACAAAGAAAACCTAGTTAAAAAATACCTTTGTAAATTTAATACTTATCTTCTATAATACTTACAGAAAAGATAAAGTTGACCAATAAAAGACATATCTCATGTGTTTTTCAGTATCCTAGTTTCTCCTTTACAGATGTCTTTATTTCCACTGGTAGTTCTCCTGAAGAGTCAAAAGAGTTAAAATCAGCCCTGCAGCAATTTTACTTTTGGAAAGGACTAGGTGAATGAAGCTGATCATGCAATCATTTTGTAACTCAAGAAGACAAGCTACATGGAATTTGTCCTGGAAAGCATCACAATATATTAATTCATAACTAAAAAACTTTGTATTTGAACCCATGATTCTTTAAAAAAAACCCTTTTTAATAAAACACTCACTTTTTAAACAAAACTCTGTCATTCATTTAAAAATATTCTAACTGAAAATAAAAACACATGTTCTTCTCAGTGGGAGAGAAAGTGTCAGGAGACTAGAGCCACAGCAGCTTACAGATTAATCTCCCAAGAAGAGCCTGGTCTGTGCATGTGTTATGGAAGCTTTCTAGTTACCAGGCACCAGGTGGTCACCTATGGTTGATCTAAGAAGCAAACACTGCCACAAATGCTATTAGTAGTGTGTAATGAGATTAACTCCCCATAGTATTTGCAATATCCTTGAGATTTTTTTTCACTGAAGCAGCACAGAGCTGATAGCACCCCTTAGACAATGAAAGAGTTTAATCTTTTATTGTTGTATGCACATAATTCTCATCGACATGAATAAGAGTTAAGCATGCACAAACAGGGAAGAATAAAGCTTGGAAGTTTAAGAAATCAAAGTATGCCAGAGGTTTCCAAGAGTTTCGCAAAAGACCAGGCCAAAATTGAATGGCTGTTCCGACTGGGTGATGTTAAGTATTTTCAGAGGTTTGTGTTTTTAAGGCATAAAAGGTGATTAGGGTTTCCAAAGTAACAATGAAGATATAGTAAAAGGTAAGAAGACTTTGCTGCAAGAGACAGAACCTAAGGCAGAGCTCATATTTAATTAAATATTTTTCTTCCTCTGACAGGGTGAGATTTTGCTTTCTTTGATTTTAAAGTAGCTAGTTTTGATATGTGCTGAGCATTGTCCTGGGCTCTCTGGAAGTTTGATGGATCTTTATCTGGTTAGAGGGGACACGGTTCTCCACAGTAGTTCTTGCATATACAGGAGCAAACTCTTGCACCAGGTGTGAGTTCTGTTTTCTCCTGTAAAATCTGTGGCTGCTTAAGCAGAACGGATCCTCCCGATATGGGTCTGTACGAGCAGTCATCAGAGGCTGCCTGAAATATTTCTGGAGGCATCTGCTTCTTTTTCTTAACAAGTTAAACGTTTGAAGATTAAAATAGGTATTTTCGGAACTAGATCTGTTCCTCAGTCATCCTTCTCTGTAGAAGTTGCTATAGAGAGAGGACACAGGGCCAGTAAAGAAATAAAATCATCTAAGCTTGGCCAGCCTCTATAATCACTCCACTTTGTCATTTAGAGGGTCAGTTTTTGCTGTCACACTTGCTGGTTCATTGACTACTGGTTTCTAAGTCCTTTGACCTCTGTTGGTGGCTATTTTTTTCTTGTATCAGTGGATATGGGCTGTTACTATTTCTTGTTTATGCATTGCTTTTTGTTGTTAGTTTCAACCACTCAAAAGGGTAACTGGTTTCTGAAATTTTAGGGGTTACATATTAAAAGACATTGCAACATAACGTTTGAATATGGGTTGTTATTTCCTGAAGATATATGCTGGCTTTTCCCCCTCTCCCTGTTTTTTGATAATCTAATTAGAGGATAGTATTGTCTTTTTCTGCTTTATAATATAGTTCAATTGGTTGTACTAAAGCTTATTATCCAAAAATTAAAGGCCAAAGACTGGAAGGACTACTTTATGGCTTTTTTCAATTCCAGAAATGAAACCCAGAAGAATGTTCCCTTTGTGCTGAAACAGGTGTGCTGTCTCATTTTCTTCTCTGTAAATTCTACCATTAATTAATAGTAATTGTCTGTATTGTACACAGAGGCAATTGATTTCCTATTACATTTGCAGTTTGTATAAAACCATCACAGTGAAGAATTGCACACATCAGTAAAGAATCAGTGGAAGAAGGTGTTTTGAGGCTTTTAGGAGGCTCTTTCTTGTCCCTGCCTTAGGGTGGAACATTTGTTCTGCTCTTTCAGACCAGGAAAGCGGTTGCTGCTAGAAAGGGACAGTGAATTTAATCCAGAAATTGATTAGCACACTGTTGATATGGAAAGCAGAATAAAGGCTTAGGGCAAGTTTTGCTATGGAGCCGGGAAGCCGAGTGGTTGCCAGGGGAAAAGCTGATAGCTGGCTCTCATTAAGGCTTACAAACAGAGCATCTTGTTATGTTTTGTAGTGGTTGTGGAGACTCAGGGATATTCCACAGCTGGTGAATCAGTTGATAGTAATACTACATTCAATAGAATGCCAGTTTCCTAAAATGCACAAAAATAAACCCAAATATTAAAACACACAACTTTTTACAGTAATACAACTGTGATGATTCTATGATTTGTTCAGGGAATAGCAATAAAGCTGTGATGTTACTTGAGAAAGAAGAATTTCACGGTTCTTCAAAGAGCACCACTAGGTAAATGATGTTTAAGGAGGTGTTTTAACAAATGACATAGGGGTTTTCTAGTACATAATAAATATTACAGTGCAGGGATCAAGGATGGATTATTAACCATGGGGCTTTTTCCCAAGAAAAGATACTGATTCTCAGGCCACAGGAAGATTCAAACTTAAGTAATTTTAAAATACTGCAAAGTAAAGTGTAGACACTGCATCTGCAGTGCAAGGCTCCTGGAACAGCCTTGGTCCTTGCAAACAGATCTGTCATTCATTATTCGTGGGCCGCCAAGGTGAGGAAGTCCTCTCTGATTTGAACTAAGACGAAGACAAAAATTGTATCTTAGCTGAGAAATTTTAATAAATACATGGCAAAGACGCTCTTGGGAAAGAATGGATTCTATATGTGTGAAGCCCTTACAGGCTGTATTGACTCGTCAGATTTTCAACAGGAATGGCAGATAAACTTAAAACTTAATTGCATGTAAGATAACGATACCAAAACCAGAAATATCCTCCAGAGGATTTTAATTGGAGCTTTGGGTTTGGCTCCAGCTGCTGTAGTGATGAAAACCCATTAGTAAGAAGACTGCAGCAATTTAGAAACATTACCAGAAACCTTCTGAAGTGATCAAAAGTCAGATACTTCTCCCTAAGGAGATATAAAAGGCTAAATATGTATTCAGGTAGAGATGTCTGGGAAAAGAAAAGGCAAATTTCTGAAATTATTTTTTTCTGAAATACTAATTTCAGTATTTATCCCTTTGCAACACATTTTAAATTTACGTCATTGTTTCCCTGATGCTGCTGTGCTCCATTTTCCTTATGAAAGTGGGAGTTGCGGTGAAGTGCAAGGACGCATCTGCAGAGCGTGCTGCAGAGGAAAGGAAAAAACTTCCCTCCCCTGGCAGGCAGGGTGTTGTGGGCTGAGCAGCGCAGCAGGGCACTGCAGCACAGGGAGGTAAAGGGAAAGGATGTTAAAAAACCAAAAAAGGTTTTAGTAATGGCAACATTTGAAAGGAAATAAAATAAATTCAACTGAGGTTGTTGATTATTTTGAAATACAGAAAAGGTCTTGGCTACTTGGTTAAATACCACTAAGGAGAACCATAATTATAAGGAGAACATAAAGATGTTTCCTGTCTTGATTTCAAAAGCAGATATTTATAACCAAGGAACCTTTTCCATTTCTCATTGATCTCAATGGCAATATTCCAATGGAGTACACTTGGATTTTAGGTATATGCTAAGCTAGTCAGTGGAGATTGGCACAACCATACTTTGTTTTAAGAAGTAATTGAAATAAATCTGTTAGTTTGATTGGTTTGGTTTGGTTTTTTCCCATAAAAAGCAGCCCTTGGTAAAAGTAACAAGCATGTTTGGTGCAAAAATCTGCTTTGCATCTTTAACAGCTCAGTAAACAGTTTTGTCTGTAATGTGAATATACTAGTCACTTGCTATAACAAAAGAACACTTAAGCTTCTAACCAGTCCGGTGAATTATGAAATGTGATGTGTTCAATAAACCATGAAGTATGAGATAGAGGTATTGAGAATGAAGTAACATTTTTCCCAAATAAAATTTTATTTGGCTATTTGACAGTTGAGGGATACTGACCAAAGTTAAAATATCACATTGCAGGACCTATTTTAAATAAAGTATACTGGGAAGTGGTCTGCTCTGCTCAGGATTATTTTAATTCCTGGGTCCAAGATGTTTTCCAGAAGTAAAATAAGAAATTTTCCTTTTTTTCTGGACAGAGAGGGTTGTGAGAGAGGTCTGATGTTGCGCAGCTCTTCTTCTCTCCCTGGTTAGTAACCCTCCCAAATGCAGTTTCAGTTGAGGACTTTTATTGACCTTCAGGACTCATGAGTCAGCTCTGCATTACTGCAGTCTCCCATCGCGGTGTGTGTTGGCTGCCAGCTTCTATGCAGTACTAGGGCACTGTGCTGTGCCACTGAAAAATAAATCTCCAGGTCTGTGGACCAGTTCTGCAGTGCATGCTAGAGCAAGGCTACTTTTTATGTAATTAAGATTCAAGGATAGGAGAGAGATTAATGAGAGACAATGAAAAAGCCTAAAAATATGGGGCTGACCATGGTATATATGCCATTAATTTACTATCTTGCTCTTAAGAGCTTCTTAAGATTATTACTTCTGTAATCTAGAGATTTGTAACGCAGGATAAATGCTTACAGAGAATCTCACCTTTGCCTACCTGCCTGCCTCAATTTTGTGACATGCAGAATCTGAGAGAGGAAAAGATGAAATTGCTTGGCTTTTGCCTAGATAGCCCCAGACAATCCCACACAAAGTTCACTAGAGTTGTTTTCTGTTGCCTTTTGAAGTTAGGGTTTCAAGGTCTGCAGTGATAACATTGATAGTGTTAAATAATGTCAATATCTTAACAGTCAGGGAAGTAGTTTATGGAAGAATTTCGGCTCTGAGAAGTAGCTTATGGGGTCCATTTAAAAAAAAAGAATTCAAAAGCTTAGCTTTTTAAGTATTCAGTACTCTCTAAAACACAAAACTGTGATGTACTTCCAGAACCAAAAGGATTGTCTAGCTACAGCACCCTAGCTGGCTTCTAAAGACTCATGTTTCTGTTTCCATATGACCTTGGAAATAGTTTCCCTATATGTATTTTATGGGATTAAAATTCTGTCACATTTATCAGATCTGTTCTAAAGATAAAACAAATTGTGAAAGTATTTGTTTAGAGATCACAGTGTGCATAGAATTATATCTAGAAAACAAATATGTGGAAATATTCTACAACACAATTAAGATATATATTTCAGGAAGCCACTCTGTGAAGATTTTGGATGAAGATCTTAAATTTTATTTATCTGAAGCATTAATAAGTGCTATATCTTGCCTTGAAAATAATGGACAATGCTATGTAATAAATATAGAAAGGGTCAAAGGGCAAACCAGTTGATGAATCGAGTGGTCCTCTAGCATCTGTGAAATTATGTGTTTCAAGGTTGGAGGAGTGATTAATGAGGGAGATAGTGGCTTCAGGTAAATGAATTGTTGGTGAAAGGCCATTTCAGGCACTTGAGTTGGAAAGAGGTATTGTCTTCTCAAAGCTATACTGACTACAGCCATGATGTTGGTTAAGGCAGTTCTCATGACTAGGAACATTGTGTAGCCCTCTAATAACCACCCATCACTCTTTCTTCTCTTCTTGCCCTGGTGGTAAACTACTCTGTTCTCTAACAGAGTAGTTTTTTCCTCTTTCTGTATTCTTTTTTCCTCTGCTTTTCCTCTTTCTGTAATCACATAAGATCATTTCTTGGAATAGGATCATAAAGCTGCACTCTTCTTTTGCTTTTTGGAAAGCATAATTCCAGCTGTTCTGGTTCAGATTTATGTCCTGTGCTTGCCTTGCTGAAATCACAGTGCTGCTAAATACTGGTGTACAAGGCTTCTGGGATTTAAGCTTTACTTGTCGTGTGAATTGTAAATGACACAGGTTAATGCAAGAAAAGAAATGACTGAGTTTAGAGACAGCTATGCAAGGCAGTGGCATCATATGAGAAAGCAAACACTGTTGCCAGGGATCTGTTATCTCTACAACTTGTTAGGATATTGTGTAGTTACTCCATAAAGATGAAATTTTCTGTATTGAGAATAATTGGTTGTCATAGGATGGATCAGGAATGTTTGATTTCCTAATCTAGGAAGTACTCCAACAGTCAAAGATTGTCACTCATTTCACAAAGAGGCTGGTCTTTTTCCCACTGGCAGTGAATTTTTGTGCTCCACAGCAATAACTTGTAGCTGAACTCATTGAACAAATTGATGGTGTTGACTGACTATTGGCTTTATTTTTTCTTAAGCAAAGTCAAGTGTGAACCCATTTATTAGGAGCATTGGATTCCACTACTGTTGCAAGTTCAGCATATATACAGCAAGGGTTTGGGGTTTTTTGGGGTTCTTTTGACTCTGATTTTATTGAGGTCTTCAGAAGTATTGGTTTAAAATTTCACTTCTGTCCAGAGAGTCAGCAAAATCAATAATGAAATCCCTAGGCTACTTGGTTCAGTTTTGGTGGCATATTCCCTCTTTTGGGAGATAAATCTATTTTAGTAGACATTAAAACTATAATATGTAAACTTTTCTTGTTATTTTACTTTAGACTGATTTGCTTCAACTTTTCTTTTCATTATAGTCTTTGATTTTTAGTGCTTTAGGAGTCCTTCATAGCATCCTGAAATCATAAAGTATAAAGAATTATGTGAGCAATACCATTTTCTGAAGGTGAGAAATGAGAGTTGAGAGTACTGATTTGCCCAGCATTAACAGATGGGAGTGAAAGGGCAGCAGTTTTCTTCTACTTGATAAATGGCTGTATTTTGACAGTGGATTAGAAGTCACACAAATTTGGCAAGCATGCAAGAAATCAATATTTAGTGTGAAAAGACGATACAATTAGTCTGTTGATTAACAGGGTGTGGAAAAGGTGATGTAATGTCTTGAATTAACTTCAGGATATTTCAGGGTGAGTGGTCAAAGAGCAGTGAGATTCCTGCAATCCCTTGCAGTTTTTGCAACAGCTCCTAGCATAGGTCAGTTCATAAGTCTGCAAGAATTAAGATTATAGTTTGAGGCAGAAAATATGAATCCAGCTATGAAAATTAATGCAAACAGGTCGACTTGCATTGTCTCACTGCTGTCTAAGAGTCCTGAGCAAGGATTGGTGAACTGGATTCATGTACAGTAACTGGAGGCTAAATGTTGCAGCCACTGTTCAGACTGCATAATCATCTTCTGTCTAGCCTCCCACTTTCAGGGCTCTGTTATTACGTGGAGGTATAAAGCCAAATGAGATCTGACAGATAAGGACTTACCTAAAAACGAAAATGAAATTGTATGCAACAGGCTTGATTTCATTAAATAAATGTGAGCTTAAAAATGAAAAATACTATACAGGAGGATGCAGGACATTGCCTCTCAGGACTTGTAGTTAATAAATTGTTCTAAGTCAGATGTGGGTAGAAAAAACGTTTAACTATCACCAGGCTGCAGCTGAACCAAATGAAATTCAAATTTCAATTCCATTTTTGTGGGGTGAGGGGGAAAATAAACTAGAGATTTATGTTTTCTGGAGAGTCACAACACAGTTCAGTATTCCAGCTGATCAGATGCAAGAAAAATTAACCTAACTTTGCAGAGATAACACATAATTAATTCCCTGTAAAAAGCATGTATCATTAGATATGAATCTGAATCTACCATCATGTCCAGAGGAAGCAGGCCTAAATGATGGCAAGGAAAAGAGTCACACTTTGCAATTTAGTGTTGTTTTTCCAAATCTTTCTCGCCCTCAGAGGGCTCAGCAATGTTAACTCATTATTAGATTTGTTCACAGCTGTCACATCAGCTTGGCATCCTAGCAGGATTTTATTTTCACCAAAAATGTGCGAAATATTCTGATATTCATATATATAAAAGAGTTATTGCTGGAAAAAAAAAAATTATACCTTCCTTGCAGACAGCCTAAATTTAAGAAGCCATTGAGCTGAATTGAGCCCTGGAGGCAGTGAATCCATCTTCTCTGGCATAAATGAAGTTATGCCTGTGTTATACACACCCCATTGTGTCAGCTGGATACAAGACTGAATGATTACCCTCCACAGTCCCTGACATCACCTGCAGGGCTTTCAGACCATTCCTGGAAGGAGCCTTCTGATGTCCTGTTCTTGTAGTCCAGTGCCTGGATATTAGACAGCCATTTCTCCATCAGGTCTGCAAATCATCTTCTTCTTACTTGCAGACGCAGAACTCCAGATTCTGATGTTTACAACATCAGAATTTGCTTTGGTGACTCTGTGAAATCACCTTGCTCAATGCTGGACACTTACCTATTTCTCCAGCTTGCAGTTTAGCTCAGCAGGAGGGCAAATTGAAGTCCACACTAGAAAGAGCAGGTGAAATAGTGAGCAGTTAGAAGCTGCTTAGAATGTATGAGATTACTGTTGGCTATGCAAAAAGCTCTCTTTTTCCAAAGGAATTTGTTGCTTTCAATGTGTCATGTGCAAGGGGTTTGATAACCTTTCAATAACCTTCATCTGACATGGTAAATCTGAAACAGATTGTAGTTGAGATGATTCTTGAACATCAGTGATTGCTTCACAGCATAGTGGCTGACAAGCTCCAGTACTGTCTTTCAAGAGTCTAAGCATCCCTTAGAACTTAAGGGATGGATGTTTTATGGCTCATTTTGGAGAATTTCTCCCCTCAGCATCTGGAAATTCCTCCGCAAGATCGGGGACAGCTGTGGGGACCTGGGCACTGAAGCTACTTAGAGGTGGAGAGCACTGAAGGTTTCTAGCTGCAGAGAGGTTGTTGCATGTATATTCATGGTGTGTGGGAAGTTTCATCAGCCAGCCTTGAGCTGTGCCATCTGTTAATACCACCCAGCACGGTGGCTGACGCAACACAGCCATCATGTCTTCGGGCGCTGAAATGAGATTTTGGAGCTCCTTACAATGAAAAATGAGAGATTTTTAAAGTTGCCAGAGAAACCTGTTTGAATGCAGATCAGGTGTCAAACAGTTACCATCTTCAGGGGGGAGGTACACTTCCAGGGAGAATTCTCCTTTCACCCTTCCTGCCAAAAATGACCACAGGAAGGATTTGCCTGCTTCCTCTGTGTTTACTTTGCGTAGGAATTGTATTGATAGGGAGCAAGTGAATGTTGATGATGTTGATGTCTAAGTGGAGTGACAGGAGAAGCTGGTGGAAACCCCTCTATTGAGTAGCCTGTTACAGCAGGCACACCCATGGGCTGGTCTGCACAGGCAAGCCCAGGAAAAAGTGTGTCAGTTGTGACACTTGGTTAAACAAAACTTGATCAAGGACTTGATTTCTTTCCCTTGCCATTCATTTGCATTTTTCGTTTGCCCAAATTTAACTTAGTCACTGTTAAAAGTGTCCCTCATGTTCATGCTGCTTGATTGGCCTGAAAAAAATTGACTGTGTAAGTTAAGAAAACTGTTCTGTCTCTTTTCTCAGAAATGTGACTAACACCATCCCCATCTCGATAATCACAAAATAAATGTCATTGATGTTTGGATGAGTAGGGGGGCATTAGGATCCTATGGCCATAGAAACTGCATTGATGAGTGTGATTTTAAGCAATTTTCACATGCTGTTTACTGCTCTCTGTTCTTGTTCTCATTCAAACAGCTGCCAAACTCTTTCTCTTACCAGTTTTTAATTTGAAGCTTTAATTAATGAAGTCAAAAGATGAGCAGATACTTGGATTTCTTCCAAACACAAATAATACCAGTAGAAGGAGCTTGACTTTCTTTCTATAAGTAGGTAAAATCTATCCATCCAACCACTTCTGTGCAGTGTGGAAGTTTCGTCCTTTCTTCCTCTGCCAAATCACAGAAATTATCTGTCACATGCAGAGAGAGGCTGCAAAGATCCACTAAAGTAACCCCAGATGTACACAAGTCTCAGGTTCTCCCACTCCCATCTGTAATTCAGTAAGTCACAGTCTCTTGCCAGTTTATGAGGTGCTGTTGATGCTTTCTGCTCCCACACTGTGATAGTTAATCTCTGTCTGATAAAACAGTTCCCATGAGAGACCCTCCTTCATTCCAGCTGAGCATCTCAGGATATCAATCTGGGCAGCAAGCCTGCATTACTCTTACAAAATTACAAACAGTTTTTTAAAGTCTTTCCTATTTCTCAAGCAGTGACATGGAACTGTGTTACTGACATCAGCAAGTAGCTGCAAACTTCCCAGGTGTTCCACGGGATGGGAGACCTCATAGTGATTCACACCCTGCCAGTGCTGGGTCCCCACCCTGTATGGTAATCTGTAACATGTTTATGCCAAGGGGCTGAAGAGCGAGACAATCACAGGTGCATCTCTGAGTGGGCACCGTGTACATGGTGCAGACAACTTGCCTGCCTCTGGAGATCATCTCAGGGCCCATGAACCCACACAACCACTAGAGCAGGGTGTCTGGTAGGACATAAGTAACCACCACTGGTGTTGGTCAGCAGGAGTTGTGACTCCTCAGGTCAAATCCTTCTCAGCTACGCAGACACATGACTTGGACCAGCTTCAAAGTCCAAAGTATGTACTTTGAGCCCACTGAAAGCTGTGCATCTTTGTCTAACTTTGCATGTGGCTAATTGCATTTCTTTTCTTCCTGTGTTTAATGTGTTCGTGTCTAATGATATATGAGGCTTAGACTAGCCTGAAGCAAAGTATGTGCTCAGTGTCACCAACTGTTAAGCAAGAAATTTCAAAGTCTGCTAAAGGGTGATGGTTCCTTTCATTTCCTTAACAATAAGATTCAATAAACTCCACCTAATCTCTTAATTTAAGGGAAATCTGACAAACGACTAAAATATCAGAGCACTGAGCATCTTTTGAAGGAGTCTGAGGTAACAGAGCCATCTGGATGTTTTATTGACTGTAGCTTCATATGTGCATTTCCTATAGGCAAGGAAGCAAAACTTCAAAAATAAATTGAATATCAAAGGATAATATCAGAACTGGATGTTGCAGAGGGAGTGAGACCTGCCTGCTTCCTCTTTTCTGATATACAGTCTGTATCCTTCCGAGGAAATATAGCAGAAATAATGTATGTTAAGAAAACTAGGTTTCTTAAAAATAAGTAGATATTATCCCTAAGTTTCTAGGCATGGTCATGCACAAAAGAATAGACTACAACCCTGTCTCACATTTTACTTGAGAACACTATTTTCCTTCTCCATCCCTTTCTATCATTTGGTTGTAAGATCACGTGCTTGGAAATGCAGAGATTCCCTGGAGTAACAGCAACAGAGGCAGCACAGTGAGAGCTCAGGGGGGAAGGAGGAGGAGGAAGCAGGACTGGTGCAGGCAGGTCAGTGAGGAAGGAAGAGGCCATCGCTGGGGCAGATAGGGCCAGCACCAAACCTGCCCCAGCCAGGGACACTGTGGGAATGGCTGGCTGCCCTTCCTCTCACACAGTGCTCTCAGGCATGTGGAGGTCCTTTCAGCCTCACTGTCCTCAGCCTTGTTAATTTAAGTCTCTTTACAGAGGAGGTTTTCGAAGTTGGCAAATAGGTCTGTGTCCTGTACTCCCTTTTAAGCCTAATTAATTATTTTAATTGATTAATATTGCGCCAAGCAGTTTACTCAGAAGGGACAGCTCTTCTGGTTTTTTAGACTAATTACCAGTCGGGATTTCTGAATGACAATCCAATGCTAATTAATCTCACTGCAGTTCTCACAGAAAGAGACTCTGATAAGAACTTGCCAATTAACATAAGGGGGGAAAAAATCAACAGTCCTGTTTTTTTTTTCTGGTGTTCACTCCCAGTCAGATGAATATCACTACTAAATACAGAGACAGACTAAGTATGAAAGCCAGTAGGCTGTGAGGCTGCTCCAAACTTGCCCAGACTTTACTAATTCAGGATCTAGATGTTTTTTTGTATGCCCTGTCACTTTTGCTGCTTGACATTGCTTGCTACAGCTTTTGCAAGCAGGAATGAGATAAAGTAGGGCAGCATGGCAAGTGTCTAACCATCCCCATAGGGAACTTTTTCAGGATCCCAACGTAAATCAATACCAGTGGAAAGCTGAAGGGAGCATTCTGGCAGCATGGGTTCTAGTATTCACTTGGTTTGTCAGGGCCAGATGCTCGGCTGATGATGGTTGCTCTCTTACCTGCACCAGCTCTGTGAGACCAAGGTGAGTTATGGGTACTCCTTCAGACAGGTTATCCAGAGGCTGTCACACAGCAAACATACAGCAAACTCATGGAAAGTCCTGATTTATACCATGATTTAATTTTTCTTTTTTCCTCTCTGCACTTGCAGGTCAGAAGATTCTTCACCACAGGAGCGATGTCTTAGAAACTGTAGTCCTCATCAATCCCTCAGATGAAGCAGTTAGTACTGAGGTAAGTAAGAAATACTTTGTTGGACATGTCATAAGAGCTCCATTAAGTGGGCATGATGATGGCACTGAAGCAGATGTAGTTAAGGTGATTATGGAGCATCAGTCACTGCCTGCCAGCTTAGAGACTGACAAACTCAAATACTATTTTCAAAGTCTTAGCAGACACTGAGAGGAGGTCCTGACTGTGAATGAAAGGGTATATTTGGAATAAATCTAATGAAAAATGTCACCTATCCCTTGATCTTTTCCCTGATTTCCCAGACTCTTGACAAATTGTCAGAAGTACGCCTCTTATCCCAACATTCCTTTTCTCATAATGCGTCAAATTCTCTTCTTGATGGAGTGGAGGCAGCTGTGGTTAAGCTGCCTCTGCTTTTCTTTTGCTTTGCCATTGTTGGGTAGTTCTAGGTGCCTATTTTGTGTATGAAGAAAGGGTCTGAAGGTGCCCAGGGACTAATTTGAGTCTGAGACAAATTACCAGCAATGTGGTTGTGACTCTAGGCTGATCTACCTGTCCTTCAAAATGCATGTGACATGATTAGTGAGCCCTGGAGAGTGCCTGTATGAACTCAGTAGAGTCAAAGAACTGATTGTGTAGCTCAAAGACAAAATTGATTTATTTAGCTAGTGAGACTGAAGGTTGAAATAATATGGATAATTGCATTGCTGGTCTGTGCTGGGAAGCACTGCCACAGTCTCATTTCTTTTAGGAGATAAAGCGGTTCTGCTGGTGGTCACTGGTGAAAAAACTATTTTGCAATCAATTGTTAAATGGTGTTGAACACAAACAGAAGAAAGGACTCCCAAACAAATGAAATTTCTGAACCTGCAGAAGTTTAAGAGCCACCTTAGTCAATGGGAACTTTCTCACTAAAATATGATGTGGGAAAATCTCTTACAAGCCATTAGTGGTGCTTGGTAAGGACAAGGAGGTCACCAGGATAGCAGCTCTATGCATTCATTCTGAGTAAAAAGCCATCAAGTGTGTGTGCATGTGTGAAGGGGTGGAAGAGATGAAAAACTGCCAAAAGCAGGGAAATGCTATTTCTGTTATTGTTGCTTGTCATTCCTTTGATGGATGACTACATGGAAGAACATGATCTGACACCCATTAATGATTTCTGAACCCTGGGCTTACTCCTTTGGCTCTGGAAGAATTTTGGCTATGTCACTGTAAATTTCATCTCACAAGACTGTGGAGTTGATCTTTACTTTGTTTTCATCCTGCCAAACTGGTCACAGTCAGACAGATGAGATTTAACTTGGCTGGCTAAGCAAGGCTCTGAATGGACACAATTCAGAAAGAGATGATCAGAAAGAGGTGGAAGAATTAAATCAGAGGTTGGAGCAGATATTCTCTGTTCACTATAGCAAATAGAAAACTTAATTTCATATGTCAGAGATTCCCAGAGTGCATTTGGGGGAGACAGAGATACAATGAAGCTCTGATTTCATCAGAAGAGTAACTGGAATCTATTCACTCAGGAAAAAACCAAAATACACAAAGAAACAAAAAAACAAACTAAAATAAAATAACAGAAAAAAAAACAAAACCAAAAAAAAACCAAAAAGCCCAAGCCAAACAAACAAACAAAATTAGAAAGAAGTACAATATACCTGGTAACCTTGCTGTTCATAGCCTTACCTGGTGGTAGTCCACTACTTTGGTAGTGTGCCCAAAGCTCCTGCCATGTTCTGTCAAATGAAAGAGGCCCAAAGGGAAAAAGATTGTTGTTTCCTGAAGAAAACCCCAGTGGACTTCTTTAGGAAGTCCCCACTCTGTTGCTTTAATGTTCCTGTGACTGTACCGTAGGTTTGGGAAACCACTGATCTCCTGATGTGCCTGTCTCTGTTCATACTCCATCTTAAACTCTGTTTTGACTGAGCCTACATCTTGCTGTGCACTTCCTTCAACCAGTTTTGAACTTTAACCAACAGTTTAACTGAACGTAATCATCGCCTTGAGGTATTTCTTCTAAAACTGAGTTGTCTTGAGATCAGGAGACAAATTTCTGGTAGTCCTTCAAAAAACCTTTTTTGTACCCAGACACAGAATTTATGTGTCTCTTAAGATCTTCCATGTGTACACATTATGATCTGTAATCTGCAAATATTTCTTTACCAACTCTGCAGAATGTACTTTATCAATGAATAAAACAGGTTGAAGGGAATTATATGACAGTCACATATCAGTGAATAGTTTTACTGTTGGAAAACCTGATGAGTTTACACAAAAGTTGTCAGACTGATAAGCACCACTGGCAGCAACAAAAGAAAACTTAGAAGAGGAAGCCAGTTCTGATACAGTTTTAACCAAGTGAAAACAGAGAAGATTTGAGTAATGCACATCAGATAAATGTTTGCAGTTATCTGTATTTTTGTCTGAAATAAAAATAGATACAATTAATCTATACATTATATTTCTGAATTTATATTTACTGAAATTACTGGCAGACCAGCATTAGTCCTACGTTTAATTAAAGGAACTTTCTGCTGCCCAGTATCAGGCTCACTTATTAAATGAAATAACAGCGAAGACATGGTAGAGTTGGGATCTTGTTTGAGATATATACTCTCCAGTGTGTGTTTTTTAGTTGTACTGGAAGCATGAGCTGTTCAGCAGGGATTCAGGTTAAACCTTCCTGGCTCAGCCTCCCAGCATTCGCAAGAGTTACTAAGAAAAATTGATTGCTTAACAATCAATATAAAGGTTGGGAAGAATATCTTGCTAGGAGAGCTGTGTTGGTTGTGTCATCTCCATGGAGATGGAGCTTGGATGCAATATCATGTGGAGTTGTCCCAGATGAACTCTGCTCATTTGCTTAATTAGTTTAGTGTGTGGATAGCCTTGTTCTGGAATCACTGTTCTGGTTTGATTTAATTCTTCCTTAATAGAGGAATTAGTGCCCTTGAAATTCACAGCTTACCATAGAACTGGTTTTTCAGTGTTCGATAAGACTTTTGAAGTATTTGCAAAGCATTTACTCAATGGTATAGAATCTTACACAGGTTTTGTTTAGTTTTGCTCCCAAATTTAAAATATATGGTTTTCTCTTAGCATGCAGGTGAGTGTCCCCCTGGGGAGTGACAAACAAGAATAATCAGTTGTTGTAGTGAGGGTCAAGCAAAGCTTAAATAGCTTACCAAGGATGTCTTGATACAATTCTGTAAAGGTATACCAAGAACTATACTATGAATAGGTTTGTTGTTAAAAAAATGATTTCTTCATTCAAGTTGTATTCTGTTCTACTCTTTGCTGTTTTTTCCATGTCATTAATTTGGTTTATTCTTCAGATCTTCTTTCTAATTGCATCTTTCTCCTCCTTTTTTTTTTCATGTTTTCCCCTTTCTCATTGCCTTTTGTAAACAGCACCATAACTCCATAATGTTTTGGGAGTGCTGTTTCAGAGACTGGTTTTAAATTCGGAGAGAAAAAGTGTGTGTTCTCAGTGGGCTATTGAAACACGTGGTTGCTCCCATTATTGATGTATTTCTCTTCTTCACTTTAGGTGCGCTTAATGATCACAGATGCTGCAAGGCACAAGCTCCTTGTTCTTACTGGCCAGTGCTTTGAAAACACAGGGGAGCTCATTCTTCAGTCTGGGTCCTTCTCCTTCCAGAACTTCATTGAGATCTTCACAGATCAAGAGGTATGTTTAGAAAAGTGTCTTCCATGCATTGTTATGTGCTGGCAGAGATTCCTAGAGGACTAAAAGTGGCTCTCTGTCTTGTTTGAGTTATCATAGGCAGCCTGGTGCTGCTGCTCTTTAGTCTTCATTATAGGCTTTCTTGCAAAACATTTGTTTATATTACTGTAGATTTCATGTAAATTACCTAATAAAATAATTAATATTAATTTGGGAAATTAAATTACAACTTTTGGAAAGAGAAAATCAAGGAACACTCAACAATGGAAGGAGATAGTGCTGTGTTTAAAATACTGAAGTTGTTAGTGCTGTGTTTAAAATACACAGGTTGTTAATCTAAGGTGCATATATAAAGCGGTTGAATTGAACTTGATGCCAGGTTCTTGCCTGCAGCTAATTAGCAAGTGGCATTAATAAGACAGAGGGTGGCTGTTAGAATAACTGTATTTTTCTTGCACCATCTACCTGCTTAACTTTTGTATAGTAGTGTCTAAAATATGACTAGTGGATCTGTAAAACTTGTAGTTTTTACATACCAAAAAGATAAGCAAGAAATATACCAGTATTTAATGCCATTTGTTTCATGACTTGTTACTTTGCTCTCTTCCCTAATGTACTGTGTCTGAAAGCCCCCATAGGGCAGGAATCCATAGTAAACAAGCTGTCATACTTAATTTGGCTGCCATGTAAAGTATATATTTAAATAAACTGTATGGCTGCATCCATACGAATTTAGTTTCCACTATTAATTAGGAGCATATCAGTAGACTGAGATTTGAAAGTTCAGCCCTGAAATAGCATAGTTTGCATGAGCTCTAGTTTGACTTTATTGTATCCATATGATCTATTCTCAAAGCTTCTTTGTTCAGCAAATGGTTGGGGAAATGAGCTGCATTCTCGCTCTCTGAGACAGTCCTGGCACCTAAAAGTCACTGGCACTTCTCAGAGTTACTTTTCTATGAAATAACAAACTCAAGTTCCTTGTGTCTCTGTCTAATTAGCGACACATAATTACTTTATGACCACATGCAAAACCAGGGGCAAATGCTACCGTTACCTTTAGGAAACAGAATTGTTGCTTGGGAAGTGGAAGGATGGAGGTTGGCCGTGAGTTGCAGATGCTGTGGGATTGCTGCAGTAGTGGGTGTTCAGGGCACACTCCCATGGGCTATGAGTAAGGCTCATTTGGTTCATCTCTGTGGCTGGCAGTGTGCTCATCAGCCAGCTGGCATGGCTCTCAGCAAGTGTTGGCTTCCAGCCTATTTTTTCTGAAGCCTCAGGGTCTCAGTGTGTCTGCAAGCTTTCACAAAACCAAAGAAAGATAATTTTTGCCCTACTGCAGTTCATGTGTGCAACATTTTTTAAAAATGGAAAAAAATTTCTAGAAAAAAAAGGTCTAGAAAAAGCAGTTAGTGGTTTTCTATGTGGTGACAAGATAAAAGAATTACTGTGCAGTCCTGATCCTAGTGGACTTGGCAGTGCCAGATTTACAGTTGGACTCAATGATCTTAAGGGTCTTTGGCAACCTAAACCATTCTATGATTCTATAACCATGTATGGTGGGAATGTTTCTGGCCTCTGCCCATTTTTACTTCACTGAATCAAACCTGAACTAAGGTCAAGGAATGTGCTTGCAAATAAGTAAATACACTTTGGGAGATACTTGTATAAAGTCTAATTCAGAAATCTGTCTCTAACATGCAGAAGTCTCTTCAGGCATAGCCTGAAAGCAGGATTTTCGATTTCTCCTGCATGGGAAGGTATAAAATGCCCCATTCCCCTGCTTCTGCAACAACAGCTAGAACAGGAAAATCTTTCTTTCTACCTTTGTAATTCAGGGTAGGAAGTAATAATTGTGTTTTCTCTGAGCAGACAACTTAGTGTTTGTCTTCACTAGCTGTGACACCTTTAAAACTTAAGCATTCCTTGATAGATGTCTCTCAATGTTTAAAAAGACATTCAGGTTTACAGGTATATTTCTTTGCTCAAACGATGATTTTGAATTTGGAGATGAGAAGGAGAGGCTACATCTTTGTGTTACTGTCTACCCTTTGTGTCACCATTTGAAATTCAAATCCATTGATACTTTTTCTGAGGCATGACTGAATTTGCTATTCCTAGCAGTTACAATCTGTGCCTGGAATAAACTTTCTTTAATTTTTCATTAGCCTAGGCTTCCAATGGGTTAACACTGTCTGCATTATGCACGCCAACTTTAAAGACCAAAAAAGTCAGAATTTATAAGTATGAAGCAGAAATCCAAATATGGTAAAATATAAACTGGAGAGGACTCACCCTGAACCTTGATACAGTATATTCATTAACCCAGTATGTTACCACGTTATTTTTTTATCTAGACAGAAAATCAGCCCTTTATGAGAAACAGTCTGTACTCCAGTTTTATTTCCTTATGTATGCAACAGACTTGGATTTATTTCTTCAGAGGAAATGACTTTTTATTACATTTGGCTCTCCCTAATAGTGTTTTTTCAACCCTGATTGAGACATATCATAAGGAGTACTCTTGAGATTCTAAATCCATTTCAAAACTATCATCCATGCTGCCCATCTTTTCTTAATTCTTCAATAAACAACAGCAGTGGTTCCCCTGTTGTCCTATCTTTCAGCCTTTTCTCTATCTATTCTTTCTGCTTTGTTTTTTCATTTGCTGTTATTCAGACAGGGCCATGTCTGACATATGGGTGAGATTTATTTATACTCCTGTCAAGTGGTTTAGATGCTCAGTAACAATGATACAGGAAGGTAGGAAATATTTATTTTGGGCTTTATTTATCTCTTGATTGGACTGGGCTTTTTTTATAACAGCCAGTGCATCTTTGTTGAGTTCTATGTTTGGTAAATGCTAAAAATAAGTTACGTAACACAAAGAAAAAAATAAGCCCTATACACAGAACAGCCCAAAGAGATCTAACACAATCAAACATCATTAATCTTTTATATATTCATTTCCTCTGTTGATACAGCTTGTGGTCCAAGAATTTACAATTATTCAGCTATAGTGTTATCTATATAATTCTTTTGAAAACTGTTCTTAAAGCTTGAACTGACAACTGAGTTTCTTCAAAGAGGGTTATGGTATTTTGCATGATGATGTGCTGGCATGTTTCCCACTGACATTTTATATCTGAATTACTTCTTTATAGAAGTTTGATGGTCTCTTTGTTAAGGACAAGTAAAACAGAAATGAGCTACATTTAACTAAATTGTCATTTTAAAAAAGTCAAATGAAAGTATCTGTGGAACAGAGATAAGGTAAAATATGTCATTTATCTACTGACCATCTCTATCTGAGACCATCAAATATAGAGTTTTTTCTGGAATAGAAAGTGGCTCTTCATACTGTGGCATGGAAATCTGTATTTTCTGTGCCTTTATTCCAGCAGTTGATTTTGGTACTAGAATATTAACTAATACTGTCAAAATTAATGGAATTACTCTAGATTTCAAATTTTGTGGTCCATGAATTTTAAATCACACTAGTGACAAGAGCATTTTTAACCCTATTTTTTCCCCTTGATCTTTCTTTGGCTCTGGACCTTGGAATCTCGGAAGTACAGAACTTAGAATCATAGATTCATAGAATTGTTAAGGTTGGGAAAGACAACTTCACAGAATTTTCTGGGTTGGAAAAGATCTCAAAGATCATCAAGTCCAACTCTTACCCAATGCTGCTAAATTCAACACGAAATTATGCCCCCAAGCACCACCACATCTACACATCTTAAACACCTGCAAGGATGGTGACTCAACCACTTCCCTGTTTTAGTGTTTGTCAACCCATTTGGAGGAAGAAATTTTCCCTGATACCCAATCTGAACTTCCTCTGGTGCAATTTGAGACCATTTCTTGTTATCCTGTCATTTGTTACTTGTGACAAGAGACCAAACCCCCACCTGGCTACACCCTACTTTCAGGCAGTTGCAGAGAGCAGTAAGATCCCCCGGAGCCTCCTTTTTTCAAGGCTAAACAACCTCAGGTTCCTCAGCCACTCCTTGTCAGACTCGTGCTCCAGGCTCTTCACCAGCTCTGTTGCCTTTCTCTCAATGTGCTCAAGCACCTCAGTATCTTCCTTGGAGAGAGGGGCCAAAAAACTTACAGCTGTTTCCATTTCTGAAGTACTCATTTCTTAACCGCAGATTTGCAGAATCGTTAGTGTTAGAAGGCACATCTGGAGATTACTCAGTCCAAAACCCCCTGCCAGGGCAGGGTCACCCAGGGCAGTTGGCCCAGGAACACATCCAAGTGGATTTTGAATATCTTCAGAGAGGAAGACTTCACAGCCTCCTTGGGCAGGACATTCCAGTGCTCTGCCATCCTCAGTGTAAAGAAGTTCTTCCTCATTTTGAAGCAGAACATGTGTTTTAGCTTATTTTTCCTTGTTCTGTCACTGGCCACCACCGAAAAGAGTCTGGCACCACCCTCTTGACACTTGCCTTTGAGATATTTATTCTCTATTGACAAGAACCCCTCACAGACTTCTCTGACTAAACAGGCCCAGCTCCCACATTTTCCCCTCCTAAGCGAGCTGTTCCAGTCCCCTCATCATTGCTGTGGCTTCTGCTGGACCCTCTGTAGCTCTTTGTCTTTCATGATCTGTAGAGGCCAGAATTGAACACAGCACTCCAGATGTGGTCTCACTAAGGCTGAGTAGAGATCATCTCCCCCAACCTGCTGGCTACACTCTTCCTGATGGAAGGAATGGTGCTGGCTTTTCAGGAGTGGTATCCTCTAGTGATACCACTGACCATCTTGGCCACAGGGACACGTTTTTGGTGTATAGTCAGCTTGTGATCCACCAAGCTTCTCAGGCTGATCTCTGCAGAGCTGCTTCCCAGCAGGTCAGCCCTCAGCCTGTTACTGGTACTTGGGGTTATACCTCCCCCTGTCCAGGACCCTACACTTGCCTTTGTTGAACTTCCATTTTCTACACCCAGTTCTCCAGCCTTCAGAGCACACGCTGAATGGCAGCCCAGCCTTCAGGTGTATCAGCCACTCTCCACAGTGTCATCAGCAAACTTGCTTAGGGTGCAAGTTCCATCCCTTCATTCCGGTTGTTGATAAACAGTTTGAATATGACTGGATTCTCCTAGGCTTATCACAACCCTATGAGCTCTGCCATTTAGCCAGTCCTTGATCCACATCATTGTCTGTTCATCCAACCCTAATCTGCTGAGTTTACTTATGAGGATGTTATGGGAAACGGTGCCCAAAACCTTGCTGAAGTGGAGGCAGACAACAGCTACTGCTCTCCCCTCATCTACTCCTCTTGCCCTGCCATCACAGAAAGCTGTCAGATTGGTCAGCATGATTCCCCCATGGAGAATCCTTGCTGACTGCTCCTGATGACCTCCTTTTCTTTTATTTGCTTGGTGATGACCTCCAGAATTATCTGGTCCATCACCTTCTGAGGGCTGGAAGTGAGGCTGACTTGCTGGTAGTTTCCTGGGTGTTTTTTCTTGCCCTTTTTGAAGACAGGAGTAATACTGACTTTCCTCCAGTCATCAGTCATCATCCACTTCTCTTTTTCTCTGTGATTTTTCAAAGAGTGCTTCAGCAACCTCTGCCAGTTATCTCAGCACTTGTGGGTGCATCTTATCAAGACCCATGGATTTATGGATGTTAAGTCTACCCAGCTGATCTCTAATGCAACCCCCTACAACCAAGAAAACTCATCCTTTCTCCAGCCTCCCTTATCTCCAAGGTCTCAGGGCTGGCCTCAGCAGTAAAGACTGAGGTGAAGAAGGCATTCAGTAATTGCACCTTCTCTAAGTCTTCCATGACCCAGACACCAATCTGATTTATCAGTGACCCCACATTTTCCTTAATCTTCCTTTTGTTGCTGATGTACTTGTATAAGTCCTTCTTGTTGTCCTTGATAGCCCATACCAAACTCAATTCTTGGTGGGCTTTGACCTTTCTTGTTACATATTCAATGTTCCTATAGTCCTACCATGTGGTCTATGCCTTCTCCCACATCCCATAAATTTCTTTCTTCCATTTGAGATTTACTAGAAGTTCCTGCTTATCCATGTGGGTCTCCTGACCCCTTTGGCTGATTTGCTGCTCCTGGGAATACATTGGTCTTAAGCCTGAAGGAAGGATGCTTGAAAAATGACCAACTCTCTTGGTCTCCCGTATTTTCTAGCACCCTAAACCATTGAATTCCTCCAAGTAGTCTTTGAAGAGGTCTAAGCTCAGGATTCTAGTCCTGCTTACTGCTTTTCTTCCTCCTCACAGGATTCTGAGTTCCACCATCTCATGGTCACTGTTCTGAAAAACTCTCCTGCAGCCAATCTTGATAAATCTGGGAGCAATACTGGCTTTTCAGGAGCTAGCCCACAGAAACAGTGATGTGGTGGAGTATGTCCCATGTGAGAAGGAGAAAAGATGGCAACTGCTCTGGGAGGATGCTGGCCTCCTCTGTGTTGCAGTTGCTCTCTGCCTATTAAGAGGTGGTACTTTGTCCCTTAGGTGCTTGGCTGTCTCTTCTGGAGGGACTGGACCAGCAGAGAGACTCAAGAGCCCATGCTAGACATACAGTGGCAGCTCAGGCTGCATTATCACACAGTCCTCATACCCTCTCAGTATAATAGTACCATCCTTCTATAAAGTACAGAAGAGGGAAGGGACAACCTTGGATCCTGTTGTCCTTTGGGCTGTAATGACCAGGAATAAGGTCCTCCTTTTTATTTTTTAAAAAAATGGCAGTAAACTAATTGTGATACCAGTTTACTTTAGTGTCTAGGATGGGGTCTCACCCATGCAGAACCAAATGGAAAAGGTTTTACCTATCTGATCAGGAAATACTATGTGCTGACATTATTTGTCATTAGAAACTGAATTTGTGTGCATCTTCTTTTGTTTTTGTTTCATAACCCTAGATTGGTGAACTGTTGAGCACCACACACCCTGCCAACAAAGCCAGCCTAACTCTTTTCTGCCCCGAGGAAGGGGACTGGAAAAATTCCAACCTTGACAG
>VYXF01006533.1:438884-451994 GCA_013397295.1 Polioptila caerulea | reverse complement strand
CACGGACCGGCACGGCACGGCACGGCACGGCACGGCACGGCACGGCACGGCACGGACCGGACCGGCACGGCACGGACCGGCACGGCACGGACCGGCACGGCCGGGACGGACGGGAGCCGAAGTCTTCACCCCCTCGGGCGGGGGGAGACTGAAGCCGCGTTGCTTCACCCTGCCCACAAATAGCGGAAGCGGCGGGACGGGGTGACAGCTGCGGCGGGATTTCGCAGTCGGGGGATACGGCTGCTCTTCTATTTGTTCTTTATTTTTTTAAAGCCAAAGGCAGCGTGGGGTTTGTTTTGATTTGTTTTGAATTGCACCTTTTATTTTGGAGTGAATCGTCCCCTGAATAAGCCGGCGCGGCCCCGGAGCGGCTCTGGACTAAGCCGGGCTCCAGCCCGCAGCAGCCGCCGCCCTCGGCTGCTCCCGGCCGTGTGTCCCGGGCACATCCAGCACTGGAACCTGTTGGCTCCGCGCTTTGGACCGGTGACCTCGGCCGGGCGCTCGCCAGTGACTGGCCTCGATCTGCCCTTCCTTGTGGGGAGTTCGCCGTGCGCTGCGGCGGCCACGTCTTCGCTGCGTCCAGAGCCAGCCGTCCGCTCTCCTTCATCTTCGTGCCTTTCCCAAGCAGGCTGCTCTATTGAAAATGTAATCCAAACCCCAGCTTTGTTTTGAAAAGGTCACTTTGTGCGGCAGTTATTAGTACTGATCTCTTCCGACGTTTTACCCTTTTTCTGCAAGATGTTTTGTTCATAAATGTCAGTATTTTCACTGGAAAACGTTACAGAGGAGGAATCATCTTGCGGATCAGGGAAAACACAAACTATTCTACCTTGAGGGGTCGTCAGGGATGGTTTTACAATGCTGAGCACCTCATCTAAATGAAAATGAGGCTTTATTTGCTGGTCACTACTTACAGTCATCTTTCTCCTTAAGACTGGACTCTATTTAGGAGTAAGGAGAACCTCTCGTGCATGTATGTATGTATACTGTAACATCTGTTGTTTTTCTCTGAAATTTGCTGCCTTTCCTAGTTTAGTTCACTACCTAAATAAACAGTAAAACTTCTTTCTCTATTGGTAAAGCAGGTTATAGGATATTCAGTATTGCATGGTATATGTGACAGTGTTTTCCCCTAATAATAGAGTATGATCAGTTGTGTCCTACTTGCTGATAAGCTTTTGTGATCAAGTTGCTGTTCTGAGTTATTTGGACAATCTAGAGCGTGAATTCTGCATGAGATAGTTAAACTGTTTTCTAATCTCATAGTTCAGTTTTATTTTCCTCACCTTTTCCGTGTTTTCATGCTCAGGTTAGAAAGTACATTTTTGAGCTTTGTATGTTTTCAGAGGGCTTCAGGTTCTATAATTTATGCCTTAAGACTTCAGTGAATTGTCTTTGATCAGTGTTTTGTAGAGGGGTAGACAATTATCCTGTTCTGGTTTTAGATCTCAGGACAGAGAGTACAATTGAGATTATACTGGACAACTGATAAACATTCCCTTTCATTTGAGCTCTTTGTATCGACAAGCATAATACCAAGGCAAAGATAAGATTAAATCAGTGGTATTCTTTACCATTCATAAATATAGGGTTCAATATTGCACTTACTAGCCTTACAGCAATAATTCTTGGTACAAGAAGATTCAAATCAAGTTTTCATAGCAGACCTGTAAATATGGGATCAACCTTTACCCAGATTTCTTGTCCTGGAGAGCGTCTGCCTCTTCAAATTTCCCTGTTGCCACTGCAACTGTGGGAGAAAGCTGCTTAAACATAAACTAAAAGAAATACCTTTTCTATTTTTGTTTCTGCTATTTCATCATTATATTACAGGATCTATAGCATAGGAAGTTAGGAAAGACAGAAGCATAAATATGTTGAAAGGAGATTGCACACAATTATGGACAACACATTCATTCATGACTGTTCGATCTAATGCAACTTCTGGCTCAGGAAGTCTGTACTTCACTGATTACCAGAAGTTGAGAGAGTAGCTGGAGGAAGGCTTCTGGTCTGCATGATGTGTGTTGCTGACAGTCTTTCTGTCAGCATCTAGCTCTGACCTTTAGCAGAAATGGATGGAAAACAGGAGGGACATTGCGTCTGATTTGTTATGGTCATTCTCTGCCTGCTTGACAGAGTTTACAAACACAAGAGGGAAGTAATTTTATGTATTCAAGTAGGCCTTAGGCTCACATCAAATCTTTAATAGTGTTGTGGGTATGGATGTATCAAATATCTAAGACAATGAAGGAATCTGATGGGAAAACACAGTACAGTGGGACTGGAGAGCAATAACATGACCAGGAGATGCTGTGGGTCCACATCACTCATCCATGTGCTTCCTCAACCAGTCAATGTATTTGGATACCCTTGTGTAAACCCCATAGCTGCCTTCAGCAGCACAGCCCTTTCCCCAGCTGACAATCCCAGTCAGAAACCAAGTGTTCTTGTACCGTGTAGCATGAGGACCACCACTGTCTCCCTTGCAGGAGTCCTTAACCCCAGACAGGTCTCCTGCACAGAACATATTCTCTGTAATATTTAAGCCGGTCTCCTTTTCACATTCTTGTGTCTTTACTCGTGGCAAATCAACTCTCATCAGAACAGAAGAGCTGGCACCGCCATCTATCAGGCGTCCCCATCCACTTACTGTGGAGAACTTGATGGTGGACAGTTCATACGCAGCAAACCTTTTCTCAGGCAAACATATTGGCACCACATAGTCGGTGAGATTCACTGGTGTTTCCAGGTTCAGGAGGGCAATATCATTATTGACGTGTCCATTTGTGTATTCTTCGTGAATGATCATCCTGGAGACTCCACTTTCTTGCTCAGTTTTCTCATCAACATTTATCTTGTGTTCACCTGGAAAAGTTGTTGATCCCAGGTCATGTCAGGTAGCTCCTTGATTCCTTGGAAGTTTGAGGATATAGGGTGTTTCTAGTCTGACACCTTTAAGGACAATTACCTTGTACTGCCAAAGGCTTCTACTCTAATTTTATCAGGATGAGAAGCTGCCACCACCTTGATAAGATGAGGAGGGGAAGATACATACCCAGTCTCACCCGAAGCTGTTCAGGGTGAATATACTCCAAACAGTGAGCTGCAGTGACCACCCACTGTGGGGAAAGCAGGGTACCACCACACTTTTCTGTCTGATCCTGTATTATAAGGGCCTGCCAACAGAAAGCAAATTCATGTCTTACATCAAATGTGCTTGACATAAATCTCAGTAGAGATGGGTTTCATACTGCTTATTTCTGTCCCTTTATTCAAGTGTGTTCAAAAATGCCATGCTGACTGCATGGAGAACTTAGCAGGGGGAGACTTCCCATGGACATTTTCTTCATCTTGTAGAAAGGACGCTGCATATTATGGCCCAGAGTGTATCCCTGGAAGCTGCAACTAAAATTCTTGCAGTAAAGTTAAGGGCTAAGGGGTCAGGAGATAGAGACAGCTGTGCTACCACTCTACTCCTATGAAACCACATACTCCAGAGCTAGGCTAAGGTGCCTAAGTGAAACAGGTGCATGAAGAAGGAATTTGATTATCAAGGCATGGCACTTTTTATGAATTTTTAGTGTAATAGATTTAAAGCAATGAATTTAAGATAGTGGTTTCATAAGGAAATTTTAAAAATAAAAGCAATGAAAGATTTTTGAAAACTCACTTGCCATGGACATTCCCCTGGAGGACAGATGAAACCACCTACTATTCTCCCATGTACAGTTGAATTTTTTTTTGCCAGAACTGGTATTTTTCCACATGGGTATTTCACTGGAAAAAACAAACAAACAAACAAACCAAAACCCAAAACAAAAGGTAGCAAGTGGGATTTTATTGTACTGAATTCACAGCAAAATGTGTAATGTCTTCAGTTAAGATATGTTAGCTCAAAAACTGATTTCTAGTCTAGGAGCATGGATTCTTAAAAATAATGTAAAGCAGCTCAGCAGGTGAGTAGACTTTTTTGCTTGGAAAGAGCCAGAAATACTCTTACAATTTGAGTTCAGGCCCTTATGGCATCATTGACATGTAGTCACCTACCACAGGTCTTTGCAAATAATAAACCTGCTTAAGATTCACATCAACACAATGAGGTAGGCTGCAGGCTGGAGTGCAGAAGTGACCCTGGCAAGCTCTGTAGTCTACACATTTTCCTTGTCCCTGCTGACTTTAGATTAGTTGTACCAAGTGCACAGCATCCACGGCAGGGTGACACAGAGGCCTAATCGCAGGGTGTACACTTTGCCATCCTTTGTTTGGGCAGACACAAAGATGTCCCAAGAGCAGACACTGCCTTCTGGTGTGCCTCTCCCAGACTACCTTATTTGCTTGTGCCCAGAGCATGCTGGATTCTTCCAGACTGCACATGTGTTCTGCCTCAGCTAGCTTGTGAAGACTGGCAATAAAGAGAACCAAATCCTGACTGAACTTGCAGTTAAGCTGTAGTGCAGAGGAAGTCTTGGTGTTCTCAATACCTCTTTCACCCAATTGAGTTTTCTTGTAAAGGAGAAGGTCTACCCTTAGGGGTGCCTGTGTGCCACATGTCTGTGCTGTAACTGAGCACACCATCCCTTCTGTCTGGCAGTCACTTCACTCTGTGCTAACACTGTGAGGAGGACTGCTCTTTTTCTACCTCTTCAGGAGCCAGGGTCCTCTAGTCTCTGCTGAGCTGTGTGCAACATCTCCATGGAGCTCTAAGTACTTCAGCTGACATGAAGACAACATCGAGGTTTTACAGGTACATGCAAAGTATGGAGAAACAAGACTAGCTTTTTGGTGGCAGATTAAGCTGGTGAAAGATTAAACAGACATAACACCTAACACCCATAGTCTCTAATGCTGTGTGGAGGGCAACACAAATTTGGGCCATTGTGGGAGATGACAGAGGGACAGTGAGGGGACTGTCAGCCTGGCAGTTGCACAGTTTTTTCGACTTGCAACACCCAGTCAATTCTACAGCTGTTTTGGTCCCCAGGAAGCAAGCAGCAGCAAATACATCTTCCTTGCAGGGAAAGATGCACTGAAAAGCCTGTGAGGAATTTTGAATTCTTTGTTCTCAGCTTTTAACAAAAGCAGCTTTCCCATCACATGGTATTGCAGAATCTGTTAATGAGGGATTAGCACATTAGTTGACATTTTATTCTAATGAAATTGCTGCTGTTGTCATTACCAGCTCTCTGCATGGGTGCTCCATTGAGGTGTGTGTAGGGGGGCACCATCCCTCAGAATTACTTTGCATGCTCCCTGTGGCTCTGTCCATTTTGTTGTTATGTTCATGTCCCCAGGGGTCTCCTTTTCCCTCTAATAAAGTAATTCAAGTAGGCATCTGCAAAAGAGTCAGGTGCTAGCTTGTGTGTTGGCAAAGAGATTAACTTGCACTACCCTTGTCCCAGTTGAAATTCACCTTGCTAGATGAAAGCAATATCTAGCCACAGTGTCTATAGGAACACCAAAAGTGTATTATTCCTACAAATTAGGAAAAGAAGAGGAAGAAGAGAATGAAGAGAGGAAGGGAGGAAGGAGGGAAATTAACTGGTTTTCTTTGGCTTTAATAGGCCTCTTCCTCTCTTGACTACAGTGCTGAAATAAATATAGTGAAAAAATCTAATCACAATTTCAGATAGAAGAGACAACGGTAAAACTAGTCTGCCTCCAAAGTATTTTCCTGCTGTGGATGTAAGCTAATACAAAAAAAGGACTTGTAAGGCCCAGAGCCCCTCCACTCACCAGATAACCCTCAGCCTGACCCCAAATCCCTGACCACCTGCTGCCCTGTTTATTTAGATCACCTGGTGAGGAGTGAGGAGTTTGTCTCCACTGCACTGTCCCTTTCTACTCAACTAGTGGTGACTGGGCTCCCAAAGGAAGACTGGTTCAGCTCCCTGCTAGCTCTGAGCAGGTGGGATGGTCAAACTTGAATTTCCTATATTCCAGAGGAGTGGACCTCTGGGGCCAGGAAGAAGTCCCAAAGGATCTCTGCTTGGTCAGCATGCTGACAACTGCTTTTCTGGGGTGGCTAACTTGCACCAGAAGCCAAATGTATGATCTGGGACTCTGCCCATGGAGAAGAGGTGAGGAGCTGGTATCTGAGGGTTATGCATTGCATGCACATGTACACATTGGAAGTTTTTCTTCCAGAGCTGGCTTAGACTTAACATCAGGTTGGTATTGTCTTACCTTGGGGGATGCAGGACACGCCATCACTCGCTAAAGTGTAATCATCATCACAGAAGCACAGTCGTATTTTGGACTGCTTGTCAGTACAGTACTGTTCACAGCCACCATTGTCAAAAATGCACTTCAGTTTGTCAGCCACAGCTGAAGGCAGAGAAAGAGCATTTAGGATTCAAGACTTGTATTTTTGTGATTAACATGGATAAGTTGCAATTAGAATGTTGTCAGGAAAGCAAGGCAGGAAAAAGATTTCTGTGATTTATGCAGAGCGACTTCATCAAAAGAACCTTCCATCAAAAGCTAAGTTGGTCTGTATCTCCAAGGATTAGGGAAGAATAGGCTTTGCTTAAGAAATATATACCTAAAATAAAATCAGTCAGCATTCATAGACCTGAGCTGTCTCAAGAATGGAGATACTGTGATTGTGTGGTAATCATTGTAAAATATGACTGAAAAATTTTAGTTATTTGACATTTTGCCATTTAGCAGGAGGATGCTCTGGGATGACTGTGGAGACTGCTGCCTAGACTTGATGAGTGCCTAGCCCTTGTCCTGCATGTTCTGAGGATGTAACACTCCATGTTCAGTGTCCTCTGAAATCAGTGGAAAGATGTGTATTAACTTCATAAACCACTGGATCCGTCCCTTTGGGCTTTGTACTGTGCATATGCAGTGTAGTCCTCACTTACATACTGCATGGAGCTTCTAAGTCAAAATAACTTCAGCACTGGAGTTGGAAATAATTCCTCCTTTTCCCTCAGATGGTGCGCAAATGCAATTTTTCTTTTTTTTTTTTTTTCCACAAAGTCATTATAGGGCAATAAGTAACTTGCTGCTTTGCAGTGCCTGGCTGCTGTCTGGTTAGATCCATCATGCATCACCAGAAGCAATATGAACATTATGAACATAGCACTGTCACAGCTAGAATGATGCAGAATCACAGAACCATAAATATCCTGAGTTGGAAGGGAGCATTGAGGATCATAAAGTCCAAATCCTGAATTATAATGAGTGCTATGGTTTCTGTTAATGCCTTTCATTTGAATTAATAACAGCATTTTAATTTTGTTAAGTTATGCCACAGCTGACCTTTTTCACAGCTTTTGCCCTCGTATTCAACAGGACAGCGGCAAACATAATCCTGAAACTGGTCATCACAAATCCCACCATTCTGACAGGGGTTGGAGGCACACTGGTCAGGGTCTGTAAAACATTCAGTGTCAGTCCAGCTCACGCAAAGAGCTGCAGCAAGTGGGAGTGTGCCACAGCTGTTAGAACATCCTCAGTGATCGTACCAGAATAGATGTGCCAGAACTCTTCCTAGAAGAAAAACATGGGAGATTTAGTTAAAGAAGAATCAACTCAAGTCTTACAGCCCTTGTTGCACAGGATGAGTTACAGACAATCAGAGTGATGCCACTTCTGTCTTTACAGTTTGTGACCGTTAATATCCGTAAAATATTCTATTTTCTAGATTGTACATTATTTTCATATACTAATGAAGAAGGGCCTTGTTTAATGCACATAAATGAGCTCTGTATAGCTGAGGTGGGATTGACTGAAAAAAATGTCACATAATACAATAATTTAAAGTATTGTTAGGGCAAGCATAACTGGGGGTTTGGGGAGATGACTTAGAGAGCATCCTTTTTCCCACCATCCCCTGGATGGTTACTGTTTGGGATTGCCCATGCAGTGTGCCCTCCTGCAACTTGCTGTTGCTGTGCCCCTGTAAATAGAAAAGAAAAATGCAAACCGCAGGACACAAAGTGCTTTTGAAACTCTGGTTTAAGGTGTCAAAGCACACCCTTGAGTAGGGAGAGCCCTTATGACAATGAGTGTTCACCCAGCCCTGTGTTACTTACTGTCCTTTCAATATCACCGTAAATCTCTCTTGCTTCCTCATAGGAACACTTTTCTTCTATGCATTCTCGCTCTAGTGACCCCAGTTTTATCTCTTCAAAGAAGCTGTTGGCTCGTCTTTGTCTTTGCAAAACGTTGCTTGCCTCTTCCCGCTTTAGAAAGACTGAAAAATAGTGACATGTTCTGTTTGTCATACAGCTTCATACAGCTGGGCTTGCCAGACAGAGAGGATGGGGGAATATTTTCCCTGAAAGCTTTTCTGCTTCCCAAGCTTTTTCTTAGACACTTTAGAAGAGAAATGGGCAGATGTGAAAGATTCTCCTTTCTCTGGCCTGTGTCACAGGTGAATTGACAACACAGGAATTTTAGAGATCCCCGAGCTTAGGAGAAGATGGCATCGAGGGGTGTCTGTGTGTGTTGTATGCATGTCAGTGACTCCTAAGGTACAGTTGCATGTCATATGAATCTTAGCATGTGCAGCAGTCTCTTACAGCTGTAGCAACTGGACAGCCTGTGTCACTTTATCAAGGACTGGTGTACATGGCACTGGAAAGCTCGTGTCACTTTATCTAGCACTGGTGTACATGGTAAAAGCTGATTTTTCTGTACTTGGTACAGTCAGTCACAGTGACAGGTGGACCACAGTTATGCCTTCACCCAGTCACATGTTATTTCACACCTCTCCACTTGCTGTACCTGACAAAGGGATTTATCCCACCACTAGTAGACCACAATTTGTGAACCACTGCCTTAATATATTATCTTTAATTTTCTTCTGTGGAAAAGGTTATGTTAAGGTACATAGGAAGGCTGCACAATGCTGACTGCATTTCCTGGTGGAGCTTGTGAATGGCTCCTAGCTCCTGCCATTACCACAGACTACAGCCACAAAGGGGTCTTCTTGTGTATCTTTACTGTGCTTTGGAAAGATATTGGGTACATAGGTTTGATAGCAGGATCAGCAAGGCTCATTTCCTGGAGCTGCATCAACTTGCAACTGGCAGAAGTGTGCACTGGAAACACTAATGTCATTGTCACCATGCTGACCTGTTCCTCAGCCTCAGGATATAACCATATAACACAACTGTGCTCTCCCAGTATAATTCAGGATAAGGAGCAAGAAGTCCAAGTGCTGGTGTGTAATTTTGCTCCATGTACTATGCAGAAAAAGTCTTGAAATTATTCATTTTTTTTCTCCTTTATGTCAGTAAGGGAGCTTCTGGAGCTTCATGACAGCTTACATTTCAGTGCTTTAACTATTTCATCTCTGCTTGTAGGTAGATTTGGGGATTGAGGCTGGTACATATCTCCTGCCTTTCCCCAGGACACTCTCTCCAAAAGAGTGGGAGCTGTTTTCTACCTGCTGAAAGGGCCCTGAAGGATACTGAAAGACAGACTCGTGTGTGTCATCAGCAATATACACCCAGTCATAGATGCTGACAGGGTTTATTCCAGTCTGAAGTGATGTGAGTTGTCTCCATAAACATTTTTCTCTAATTCAGGATATTTGCTGAAATGCATGCAGAATAGTGGTAATTTTCCCTGTATTTTAAAGTTACTTAGAATAATAAAGTATTGTGCACTGAATTTATCCCTGGGCGCTTCATAAGTATTTGGTCATTATAGGAATGCCAGCTGGGTCTTTTTGCCTTGATTTCAGTCAGGCTATATGTATTTGATATGGCTTTCCTAAAAGGCTTTAAATTAACCTTATACTGCAGATACTTGCCACCTGTATCAGTGCAGGGGCACAGACTTTGACAGAGGAACATGCCTGAAAACATGGCTAGGGATGAGCACGTGGCTTGGGACGTCCATCCACTCATTTTGGCATTATCCACTTAGTGTTGGGTCACTTCTGACTTTGCTACCTATTTTTCCACCTTTCCTCACCGCAACAAACAAGACCTAGTCAATGGCTAATGGGGAACCTGAGAGCACTGGATCTGCTTTATTAAAATGGGAGCGGTGTTTGGACATATCCTGAGCAACTGAAGAGCTACCTCTTCTTTGCCTTCTACTGAAACAGGGTGGATCCTCCCCACTTTAAATACTCATCAGATGAATGACAGGCTATTGATGCTTTACTTTGAAAATGTCCCAGTTCTGCATGAAATAACAGTAAATCCCAGTTACTTTCTTCATGTAGACAGCTGGTGGTTTGCCGGCTGTCTGTGCACCAAGCTAACAAATTAATTTAGCAGTCTGGAGGTGCTTTTCCTTAGTTGGCAGAACAAGTGCATGGAGCCATTGCTGACAGTAAAATACAGCTTTAGAATAATGCACAGGCACAGCAAGAGACAGGACAAACACACAATAGTGCTCAAAACTTGCAGTGGAACTCATCCCAGTAACAGGAAAGAGGAAAGAGGTCCATTGCCAATAAACATAATGACAGCTATATCCTACAACATACCTGCATCCAGAGAAAGAGGGATCAGTAGCAGAAAGCAGAGAAACAAAGCCACATACTGCCTGGAAATCATGATGAACCCACGAGCCAGTGTTCTGGTAGTGTATTGACATTTCAGCAAGGACTGTTTGGCCAAAGGGCTCAGCTTCAAATGCTTGGAGCCAGAGGAGGGGCCAGCAAGTCATGGAAACAGCAAAAGGTCCAGGACAGCCTGGCAAGCTGAGCAGAAGGGCACATGCAAATCCTGCAATGTGCCCTTTACACAGAAGCAGGGAGCCTGGGTTTGAAGTGTGCTTTCCTGACCCGTGCAAAAGCTATGCTGGTTACACAGGCTGCTACCCTGGGCCTGCATTTTCCATTTAACACACCTTTTCCATGAGAAACATGAATGCTGGGACCCTGAATCCATAGGACAGGCATTAACTTGGCCACATAGTGCCACATGCAGAGAGCAGCGATGTGATATTTATCTTGCATCAGCAGTCAAGATACATCTTTCAGTGCTTTGGAGTATGATTGTGCCACTGGCATCTATTCTGATTTTTCTCTCACCAGTTGAAGCTCTGCACTTCTGCCTGAATTTGCTTGGAGACACTAATTAACCAGCAAGAGGCACCCTCCACTGGTTTTCTCCATCTTTGCTGCCAGACCCATGTGGCCTGCACAGGTTGTACCAGCTGCAAGTGGCACTGAGCTGATCCATGTTGTACTTCACTAGGAACTACCAGGGCTTGAGGGCCCACTCTGCAGGCAGTGCTTTATCTGGAATATAAGCAGTCCCCTGATTTAATGGAAATCAATAAATGGCATCAGACTGGAGAGCTGACAACATTCTTGGGGAAATATTTACTTAAGATAGCAGCAAGGTAAAGAGCATGTTTGTCTATGGGAAGTGAAGCATTATCTAAAGGCTGGAGTGTTTTCCAGGTTATTCTCCCCTTCCTGCATGGAAAGGAAGGAGGGTCAGCCCTGCATCTGAATGCTACAGCAAAGGCAATCAGCAGCTGGGTTTTTACTTTGTGCCAAAGCTCCACATAATTCCTTGTAGAAGCTGTGATTGCTTAGGAAACTCAGGCTCCTGGCTGTTGTTTCCATGCAGCCCTGTTGTTTAGGGGCAGTACACACAGCTGGATATTCTGCTTTGAAATCACTTTTCCAAGAGGCAGTATCCAGGCACTTCTCTGGATCACAGCTTGGCTAATTCCCAGCAGCTCAGTTCCTGGGATGGCTAGGAACAGATGCCATGTCCTGTCCCAGTTACTGGAATGCAAAAGAAGCTACAGCAGCCCTCTGCTGCTTTTTGGGAACCCTCTCCAAACTGTTCAGCTTGCCAACACAGCCCTTACTCCTTGTTCACTTGCCTGTGTGAGTGAGTTGAAAATAGCAAATGCACATTCAGATTAGCAAGACCAAAACTAAGCTTGAAAGTTTCTTTTTATCTCATCTTCTTGGGAATGATCTAGGTCCATCTATCTGCATGAGTCATGCAGATCAGAGAATGAAGTTCTGCCTTCTCTGCCTGAGGCCAGCTTGAGTCTGCACCTATACCCCCCATTCCCTTTATTTCCTTACACAGGATGGGCATCTCCCTGCCAAGGATGGTGGGGTAGCTGCCACTCCACAGTGGTGTTGCAGCAACTCTACAACCTCCACCTTCTTCATAATGTGCAGATTCTGTACATCCTTAGGAGATTGATGTGATATTTTCCTTTTGCCTTCCTTCCTTCCTCTGCTGGCATCCCTTAAACCTGAAAGGTGCTGTTTTTATTTCTTGGGAATACAGCCAAACAGTTATTTTTAAAGCCCAGGAAAAAGCCCAAGTGCTGGGGACAAGGGTCAGTTCATATGGGAACCATCCTTCTTCCAAGAAAATTAATACAATTAGGCTCCATTGGGAGGAACCTGGGTCACTGAGGATTCAGCACTTCAAGACTACATTCCAACTCTTTGTTTAAGAACTTTGCAGTGACAGATCTCATCACACAGGTGTTTCCTACTAACTTCACCTGGGCCTGGTCCTTGCTTAAAGAGCTGTGATTTTAAAGGAGATTTCCCCTTCCTTGCAGCCTTGGACCCCAAATGTCCTGGTTTCAGCTGGCATAGAGGTAATTTTCTTAGCAGCTTGTACTGTGGTTTGGATTCGGTGGGAGGATAGCACACTGGTGTTTCAGCTGTTGCTGAGCAGTGCTTCTCCTGTCAGGATCTTTTCAGTGTCTCATCTTCTGCCAGGGTGGAGCTGCACAAAAAGCAATGAGAGCATGGCCAGAACAGGTGACCAAACTGGCCAAAGGAATATTCTATACAATAGAATGTCATGGTCAGTATATAAATGGGGGGGAGTTGGCTGGGATGGGATGATCACTGCTTGGAAGTAGGATGGGTGTTTGTCAGTGGGTGGTCAGCAATTGTATCGCACATCACTTTTTTCTCTTGGGTTTTTTTTCTCTCTCTCTGTCTTTGCTTTTTATACTAATATTATTGATATACTATTTGTATACTATTATATTTATCTACTAATATTATTACATTATTATTATTATATGTTATTTTGCTTCAATTATTACACTGTTCTTATTTCAACCCATTTTTCCTGATTCTCCACCTCATCTCATGGGGAGGTTGGCATTGAGTGAGCAGCTGCCTGGTAGTTA